>PVKZ01004019.1:0-101425 GCA_004027375.1 Macroglossus sobrinus
GGCATATGTTGGACCATCCCGGTGCCCCTGAGATGAAACCCACTTGATCGTGGTGCATAATCTTTTTAATATGTTGCTGTATTCGGTTCGCTAGTATCTTATTTAGGATTTTTGCATGTGTGTTCATGAAAGATATTGGTCTGTAGTTTTCTTTTTTTGTGTCATCTTTATCAGGCTTTGCTATCATAGTCATATTGGCTTCATAAAATGTGTTGAGAGGTATTGCCTCCTCTTCGATTTTTTGAAAGAGTTTAAGGAGAATAGGTATTAAATTTTCTTTGACTGTTTGGTAGAATTCAGTGGTGAAACCATCTGGTCCTGGACTTTTACTGTTTGGTAGGTTTTTGATGATTGTTTCCATTTCCACACTGCTGATCAGTCTATTTAGATTTTCCAGATCTTCTTGATTCAGTCTAGGAAGGTTGTTTTTTCTAAGTACTGGTCCATTTTTCTAGGTTATTAAATTTGTTATAATATACTTTTTCATAGTATTAGTGCTTGATCCTTTATATTTCTGTGATGTCAGTAATAATTTTCCTCCTTTCAAATCTGATTTTGTTTATTTGTTTCCTTTCTCTTTTTTCTTTAGTGAGTCTAGATAGGGGTTTGTCAATTTTATTAATCTTCTCAAAGAACCAGCACTTTGTTGTATTTATTTTTCTATTGTTTTTTAAAATAATTTCATTTATTTCTGCTCTAATTTTGATCATTTCTTTCCTTCTGCTGACTTTAGGCTTCCTTTCTTCTTCCTTTTTTAGTTTTTTAAAGATAAAGCGTTAGGTTGTTTATTTGGGCTCATCCTTGTTTTTGGAGATATGAACTTTAATGATATGAACTTTCCTCTTATGACTGCTTTTGCTGTGTCCCCAAAGTTTTGCTATGTTGTAGTATTATTATCATTAGTTTCTATGTAGCTTTTGATCTCTGTTTTTATTTCTTCTCTGACCCAGTCATTCTTCAGTAGCATGTTGTTTAATCTCCAACTATTTGTGGTTCTTTCTGATTTCTTTCTGCAGTTGATTTCTAGTTTTAAAGCATTATGGTCAGAGAATATGGTTGGTATGACTTCAACCCTCTTATATTTGTTAAAGCTATCTCTGTGTCCCAGTATGAGGTCGATTCTTGAGAATGTTCCATGTGTACCAGAGAAGAACATATAAGCAGCTGTGTTGTGATCAAAGGCTCTGTAAATGTCAATTACATCTATTTGATTTAATGTGTCATTTAAAAATGTTATTTTCTTATTGATTTTCTGTTTGGATGATCTGTCCACATCTGACAGTGGGGTCTTTACATCCTCTACTATGATAGTGTTTTGGTCTGTTTTTCCCTTCAGTTCTGTTAGTAATTGCTTTACATATTTCAGAGCTCTCTGATTGGGAGCATTGATATTAATAAGTGTTATGTCTTCTTAGTGCATGCTTCCCTTTATCATTATGAAGTGTCCCTCAGTATCTTTCTTTACCTCTTTTATTTTGAAGTTTATTTTGTTTGACATTAGTACCACTATTCCCGCCTTTCTCTGAATGACATTTGCTTGAAATATCATTTTCTACCCTTTCACTTTTAGTCTATATTTGTCTTTGGAACTGAGATGTGCCTCCTGGAGGCAGCATATGGTTGGATTTTGTATTTTGATCCATTTTGCAACTCTGTGCTTTTTTTATTGGTGAGTTCAGTTCATTTACATTTAGGGTGATTATTGAAATATGAGGTCTTCTTATAGCCATTTTATCTTTTGCTTCCTGGTAGCTCGGTGTTTCCATTGCTTTTTTATCCTTGTGTTTCTGTTCTCTTTATTTTGGTGGCTTTTGTAGGTTTTGCCTCTAATTCTTATTTTATGTTATAAACTTCAGTTCTGACTCTGTGATGCGTGTTTACCATTACAAATATAAAAAAGATAATTTATGTATATAGTCATCCATTTCCTTCTGTGTGTGCCTTATCTCCTTTCCCCTTTGTGAATTTGGATCTTTGAATACCCGCCTTTTCCATCATCGTTGTCTGAATTTGATTCTATGTATGCTGAACGTTCATTACTATCTTGCTATAGCAATTCTCATTTTATTATTCAAGCTTATAATGCCCTGTTCTTAGTAAGGGTTTCACTCTTCTGCTTTTAATTGCCTGATAGTCACTTTACTCTTAATTATGTATTTTTGTTGTTATGTATTTTTGTTGTTATTATTTTGGTTTAGGTGTGCTGATCCCTTTCAGAATTTCCTGTAGTGCAGGCCTCATAGTGGAGAATTTCCTCAATTTTTGTATGTCTGGAAAAGTCTTCATTTCTTCTTTATATCTAAAGGAGAGCTTAGCGGAATACATTATTCTAGACTGGTAGTTACTTTCACTTAATAGTTTACATATTTGATTCCATTCCTTTCTGGCTTGTAAAGTCTGCACTGAGAAGTCTAATGATAATCTAATGGTTTTTTCTTTATACGTTACAATTTTCTTTTCCATGTCTTCCCTGAGAATTATATCTTTGTTACTGATTTTTTATAACTTTAATACAATGTGTCTTGGTGATGACCTTTTTAGATTGAGATAATTGGGTGTTCTGTTGACTTCTTGAATTCCAAGATCCATTTTATTCCTTAGATTTGGGAACTTCTCATTCACTATTTGTCTGAAAATGCTTCCTAGTCCCTGCTCCTTTTCCTTGCCTTCAATAATGCCCATCATTTTTATGTTTCCTCTGTTGATGATATCAGCTAGTTCTTGTATTTCTCTTTCATTATTTTTCATTCTTCAGTTTCTCTCTTCTTTAGGATTTATTTCTAGATTTCTGTCTTCCATATCACTGATCCTTTTCTCCATTTGGTCGACTCTATTTCACAAGCATGCTATTTCATTTTTCAACTTTTGCAGTTTTTTTTATCTCTAGATATTCTATTTGGTTCTTTTCGAGGGGTTCAATATTCTTGCTCTGCTCATCTTGTTGTTTTTGCAATTTCTAAAATTGTCGATTTGACTCATTTTAGAAGTCACTGAGGTTTTTCAGAAGTACCATCCTGAATTCTCCGTGACTTAAGTAACATATTTCTATGTCTGTAAGCTCACTTTCTGGAGATTTTTCTCTTTTTTTTCTGAGATGCCTTGTCACCTTCGTTGTTCATTGTGTTTAATGCACTATTTCTTTAATGAAGCTGTGTTCTGTTGTTTTTCCAGAAAGAAGATTTACTAGATAAAAGTCTCTCTTTAGCCTGCAACAAAGAAGGCACTCTTCTTTTGGTTTCCAGTAGGTGGCATGTAAGCCTCTTGAATCTTTAACATTTGGTAGCTTTGCTCAGATTCCCCTGGGGATCCGTGGTGATTCATCTCAGAGAATATGGGACGAGGGGCCTTCTGGGTTTAGGGTTGGGGGTTGCAGCTAAGCCTCAGTTTTGGAATCAGGGACAGTGAAAATCAACTGTTGTTTCTCTGTGTCCAGTCCCGTTTCTCTGCTTTCTGACTGGGTGGGCCCTGTTGCTGACAGTTAAGACCCCGCACTTTCAAGCAAGGCTGATCAGGGAAGTCTCTGCACCTTCACCCCTTCCTCTTCTCCTGCAAGGAGCTCAGGCAGCTATAAAAGGCAGCTTTTTTATTTGTCCTGGTCCACCATTAGACACCCGGGCTTCTGACCTGTGGTAGCTCTTACATGCAGATTTCATGCTCAGATGGGTTGGTATGCAGTTTGGGTGTTTTTTTGCTGAGTTTTAGATGTTCGGCTTATTGTTGTTTCAAGAGAAGAGATCTGAGGACATCTCTCACTCTGCCACATTTTTTTGGCATAGTTAATTTTAATGCCGCTTTCCTGTTTTATATCTTTGTTATAATTAAGTGTTTAAATTTTATTCTGAAGTAGATTTTTCAGTTTCCTCTTCTTGTCTATTACCTTACTCAAAGTTTTGTGTACTTTGGTCTTTTTGTTTCAGGTAGAAGAGCGCCTTTCAACATTTCTTGTAACATAGGTCTTGTGGTTGTGAATGTCCTGAGCTTTTGTGTCTGTGAGTGCCTTCATTTCTCCCCCTTATATAAAGAAAAACTTTGCTAGATATATTATTATTCTTGGCTGATAGTTCCTCTTTCAATATTTTTTAAAAAATATTCTTCTCTTTCCTGTCTTGTAACGTTTCTACTAAGAAATCTGATGATAATGTAATGAGGTTTTCATTATAGGTTACAGTTGTTTTGTTTTCTCCCCTGGTTGCCTTGAGAAATCTTTCTTCATCATTGATTTTTCACATTTTGAATAAAATATGTCTTGAAGATGTCGTTTTGCATTGATATGATTAGGTGTTCTGATATCTTTCTTTATTTTAAAGTCCAGTTATTTCTATAAGTTTTGGAGATTTTCATCAATTATTTCTTCTATTAGGCTCTCTGCACCCTTATTCCTCTCTTCTTCTTGTATATCCATTATCCATATTTTTTGTCTTTATAAGGTAATCAGATAGTTTTCAGAGATTTATTTATTTATTTGTTTGTTTGTTTGTTTTTACTCTTAATTTTCCCTTTTTTCTCCTGAGTCATTTGTAGGTTTTATCTTTAGGCTCATTAATTCTCTCTTCCATTTGATCTACTCTGTTGTCTCTCTAGTGCAGTCCTCTCATTTCCTTTATTGAATTTTTTCAGGTCTAAAATTTATGTTTGGCTCTTTTAAATAGTTTCATTGTTTTTAGTAAAGTATTCCTTTTTTCACTGTTTTTTTTCTAAGTTCATTGAACTGCCTTTCTGAATTTTCTTGTATATCACTGAGTTTCTTCATGACTGCAATCTTGAAATCTCTGTAACATAAATCACAATCTTCCATAACTGTTTCTGTGGACTTTTTATTTTCTTTTTGAACCTTGGTTGTTGATGATGTTTGATGGATTTCTTCTCTTTTCTTGTTTATTGTTTTTTTTTCCCTCACCATTTAGTTAATTGATAAGTAGAATATTTTTTTTGCTATGTTGCTTAGGACATCTCAGCATTTTTTATACGGGTTTTGCCCAGGAGTGTGGAATAGGGAGGTATGTTTGCTATTTCCTGGCTGCACTACCCAACCCCACAGTCACATTTTGCAGTAATGGCTGCCAAGCTTGCTGTGTTGTTCAAAGCTTCCCAGGTTTCCTTACTGGATTCTGCTGGAGAGTGTGAGGTAGGAAAGGCAATTCACAATTTTATGGCTCCATCCCTGCCAACAAAGACAGCTGGAAATGTGAATTGTTTAAAATCCCCCTACTTTCTTTACCAGGCTCTGCCTGGGAGCATGGGCAGGGAGGCGAGTTCTCAATCTCAACAGCTTCGCAATTCCAGTAATGGCTATCTGCACTGCTTATTGTTTGAAGTTTCCCAGCCTCCTCTACCTGTCTCTGTTGTCAAGGCAAGGCGAGTACTTCTCCAGGAGAGAAACTGCTCCTGCCTCTCACTCCACACTGTGAGGACCGCAGGCTGAGCCCTCTGCTGCCTCTGCTGGGGAAGGCTCAGCGGGTGCTCAAGCACACCAGAGGTCACCTTACCTGCTCTTTGTCTCCTCTACTCATGCCACTTTCAGATTCCTAAAGCATGGATCTTTCATGCATGTTTGTGTGCTGAGCAGGAGATTCTATGTTGAGGTATAATTGTCTGACTTGTATGTTTAAGAGGAGAAACAATAGGGTCTGCTTCTTCCCCCATGATGCTGATGTCACTTTTCTAGTGTATTTTTCATTCCAGTTATTGTATGATTCAGCTGTAACTAGGTATTTAAAAAATATATATTTTTTAATTTTTGTTAAAGTTATCAGTCTGTTTCTCTGTTCCTCTCTCAAGTTCAGTGAGCATTCTTGTCACCATTACTTTAGTTCTTTAGCAGGCAAACTACTATCTCTACTTTATTAGGGTTTTATTGTGGTGCTTTTAAAATGTGTTCCTTTGTACTTTTATTTTATTTGACTTTCTGTGTTTGTTTCAAAACATCTACCTCTCCTGAAGTGGAAGGAGTGGCCTTGTGTAGGATCAACCTCTTTGTAAACTGCATGTACACATGTACTAGGTGGCATTAACTGGCCAGCTGGAGTTGAAGCAGTTGTACATGATATTGGGCATACCTTGGCAGGCCAGCTAGCTAGTTTAGAAGTGGGTGTGAAATGATGTAGTCCAGGGCACTTTGCAGTAGCCTTGCAGTTCAGTTCAGGCACTTGAACCAAGCTCCTACACATGCTACCTAGTGGAGGGGTAATGTCAACAGTGACATTTGCCAGCACTTCTGATCTTGATGAGTTCTTGTTTCTCCCTGCTCACTTGGAAAGTGTCTTGGGCTTATGAATGAATTTTTTATTATGTATAGTATAGGTGTTCTTTAAGTTGTTGTTTTATCATGGTACCCCAGGGCAGCTGAGTCTGCAAGTTGCCCTGTTGGAGTAGAGTTCCCGTGGTTACCATGTCTTCAGCTCTTCCTCGCTCTTCAAGAAGAATTGCTCTATATGTAGGTGAGTACTCAGTGTGTCAGTGGATGACAGTGAGTTCAGGGTCTTCTTACATTGCCATATGAAACCCAACTCCTTTTAAAAATCTTTTATAATCTCAAGCTATTTCACTATTAACTCCATAAGCATAGGTAACAAATGGGCCATTGAATTCCTTATTTTTAAATAAAATAAAAACACTCGCTGTGCTTTGTGCTTTATAATCTCTAAATATAACTACAATAAAGTTTGCTATTTTTTTCAAACTGATGATTCAAGTAGTTTCATTTTGCAAGTCATTTGACTGCGATTCCTTTATAGAAAATTTCAACAAAAAATTTATTTTTTTTAATTGTCATTTGTAGTTATTTTCTTCTGATTCTAGTATTGGTTTTCTAGTCACTGACTCCATATATCATATACTTACTTTTTATTTCTTGAAATAATTCAGTTCCCTAAGATTTTCAGACTTATCCTCTTTATCTTTGGTTCCTATTTATAATTGTTGCATCTATGTATCTTCACTCAATGTTTTTTTTTTTCTGAATTCCAAGTGCTACCAAATGCCAGCTATTTATGTTTTTAATATTCTTTCCTCATATTATATTCATGGTGCCCAATTCTGAACCACTATCTCCCTACAAATCTAAAGTTTTAAAATCAGCTTCAGCTTCTATGTTACCTTCTCTCTTGTTAATGTTTTCTCTCTAGGAGTTATGTAAGATAGGAATATTTTAAGAAAGAAATATCTAAGTTTTTGAAAATAATGACCAATTATATGCAAGGATGCTTGGACCTATTTTACATTCTCAAAAGCTATGTAAACAAGAAGAACATTTTTTTATCATATTTTCAAAATCACTTGATATTGCTTGATAGTTTTATTAAACTTCTGTGAACTTTTTAAGAAATGGGTTTTCACTCTTATTAATACATTTTTTCTTTACTGATTTGGGTACTTGTCTCATATATTTACTGACCATTCAGATTTCCTCTTCAATAAATTTATTATTCTTCTTCAATAAATTTAATTAAAATTTATACCTTTATATCTTGTGTTGTACTATATCTATATCATTATTAATCTATATCTTATAAAAGCATAAAATAAGAAGATAATTTCATATTTTTATATAGATTCCCAATGTTTTTTCAGAATCATGTCTTTGGTAGACCCTCTTTCTATACTGATTTATAATCCCACCTACTATCACTTACCAAATTACCATAATAAAGATATCTGTCTGAAGTTATTAATTAAATTAATTAATTAATTTTAGTATTACTTGCTTTTTGTTTCTATGACTACAAAACAAACCTTGAAGTTATTGAGAAGTCATCTCCTGTTTATTATATTTTATTTTACTAATTTATCAAGAATTGTTTAAACTTTATCTTTCATTCCAAACTGCTTAAATCCAGGCTTTTTTAAATTTAGGAAATAAATAATTTTGTGATTAAATCATATATATTAGAAAAACTGTTATTCATAACTAAAAGCAAATTTTAAGTTATTTGGATTGTTTTTTGATTGTGGACATTTTAAAGAATTTATTTCATATAAATAGGCATAACCACAATTGATAAGTCATAATTTACATGCAAGTATGTTAGCTGAATACCAGTAGGTTGCTCACAAAGATGAGAACATCAGACCATATCCCAAAATAAAGTTTAGAAAATTCTTACTTCCCAACATCTTTTGTACTATTTAACATTCAGTTTTAACAACTGAATCTCTTAGTGTAAATTATCTTATTACTAGGAAAAATGAGAAATAGCATGTGGTATTTTCAGAAGAAACATAAAAAAATTTGATAATGTTCAGTATTGTATAACATTATAAGTTACAGAACATTAGAATAATAAAAAAACATTCAATTTACCTATGCTATATAAATTAAAAATATTAATTTTATGATTGAAATTAAGATGTTTATGATCACTATACTACTATAGTTTAACATTGTGATGGATGTCTGTGGGACCAAAGAAAGAATAAATACAAATGTGAGATTTAAAATTTAAATAGGTACAGCTAAAATATTCCTTTTTTAAAAAAGAAATAATAATCGAACTAAAAAAAGAACAAAATCAAGAGACACTTTATTAATCTAAAAATACAGTTTATCAAAATCAATCTGTAAGCTCATTTAAGATATCTCTCCACCAGCATGATAGCTTATAAAAATAAAATACAATGTACAATAAAAATAAGTGAAATATGTGTATATAAATGTAACAGAATGTAATGTAATTAATATATAATACCAAAAATATAATTGATATAATATACATTAATGTAGTACATATATTAATATAACAGAATATAGAAAAGCTCTCTATGGATATAATAAAAAGCATACAAGATAAATGAAATAAATAGACATTCTGTGTTCAAGGATGGGTTCACAATAACAATGTCAATTTTCTTCAATATAATATTTAAAATATTTTATTATTTTACAGATCTAATAAAACATACTGATAAATTATAATAGGCAAAGAGACTACTGTGGCACTATTGATATCAATATCTAGCTTATGATATATAGAAATCTAATATATCTGTTAAAGAAAAAAATTTATATCAAGGGAACAAAAAATTTTTATAGAGAAAACTAATATAGAGAAAACTGATTCAGCATATAGATGAAAGTAAATTTTTATTTACATTTATGTATACATAAAAACTGGACCCTACATTCATTAAAGACTGAAATAAATAATGTTATATTGGAGAACATTATGTTATTTGAACATAACATAAATTAACCTGTTTCTTATAAAGAAAAGGACAAGTATATACAATTATGTAAAGGTAGACTCTTCAACAAAGTCTATTGGAAAAACTGGGTATACACTTGCAAAAAATAAAATAAATCTGGACTACTCCATTACACCATATAAAAAATAAACTTAAAAAGTTTAACAATTTAAATGTAAAACCTAAAATCATAAAACTCCTAAAAGATAATAGAGGAAATAAACTATTTGGCATTAGTCTGAGTAATATCTTTTTGGATACATCCCTTCAAGCAAGAGAAACAAAAGTAAAATAAACACATGGAACATCATCAAACTAAAAAGCTTTTGCACAGCAAAGGAAACCTTCAACAAAACAAAAAGGCAGCCCACTGAATGGGAAAAGATATTCACAAATGATATATTCGATATGGCATTGATATCCAAAATATATTAGAAATTCATATGACTCAATGACAAAAAAAATAAACAATCTGATTGAAAAATGGGCAGAGGACACATGTCCAAAGAGGATATACAGATGGACAACAGATACTCAATGTCACAATCATCAGGAAAATGCAAATCATGTGTGAGATACCATCTAACACTTGTTAGAATGGCTATTATCAAAAGTCAACAAATACAATGTGTTGGCAAGAATATGGAGCAAAGGGAATCCTTGTGCACTGTTGGTGGGGTTGCAAACTGATGTAGCCCTGTGCAAAACAGCATGGAGATTCCACACAAAAAAAATAATAAAAGTAGAAATTCTATATGACCCAACAATTCCACTTCTGGGTATTTATTCAAAGAAAATGAAAATACCCATTCAAAAGGATACATGCATTCTTAGGTTCACTGCAGTATTATTTACAATAACCAACATATGAAAGCCACCTAGGTGTCCATCAATAGAAGATAAAATAAAGAAGATTTGGTATATATGGATATATACACACATACATACACATGCAATATAATATAATGCAGGAATAAAAAAAGAATGAATTCTTGTCATTTGCAACAACATAGATGAGTCTAGAGAATATTATGTTAAGTGAAATAAGGCAGAGAAAGACAAGTATTTTATGATTTCACTATATGTGGAATCTGAAAATAAGCAAATATAAAGAAACAACTTTTCAAAACAAAAAATAACAGACTAAAAGAAACAGAGACCAAAGGGATGTTTACTAGAAGGAAAGGATGGGAGGATGGGTGTCTGGGGGCTAGGGAAATAGAGTCAATAGTGTTATGATGGGTTTGCATGGTGACGGATGATTGTTGGAATTGGTAGGGTAATCTCATTGTAGGGTGTAGAAATATCAAATCACTGTGTTGAACATGCAAAACTAATAAAACCAATATAAGATTGTATAACAACTACACGTAAATAAAAATAAATTTAAAAAAAGAAGGGACAGATTTCAACAAAATATTAAGAATATTATTCAATTACTAATTAAATTAAGAATTAAATTGATTTAAGTGATTGAATTAAAATTTTAAATTGAAATTGTGCCATTTGCAATAACATGGATGGATCTTGAGATTATTATGCTAAATGAAATAAGTCAGACAGAAAAAGTTGAGACTCATGATTTCACTCATATGTAGAACATAAAACTGAAAGTGTGCTGGCTAGAATATTACTGTTTGGCTATCGCCCATGAGAACATAACACTCTAATAATAAGCTTTCTACTTCTGTACACCTTGCTTTCACAACCAACCTATGGGTTGACAGTTAGTAAAAAGAAGACAAATAGACTTGTGTGTTCAAACAGAATGAAGAATAAGGGTTTAGGGTTTAAAAATCCTGTACCTCTACATTTTGGGCTGCTTAATTTGGAATCTGCATACCCCTGGCAGACCCAGCTGGCTGAATAAAGAGTGTGTTTCCTATAACTCACTTGATTTCTGGTGATTCGTGTGTCTATCCGGGGCTGGTGGCTACAACAAAAGCAACAAGCAAACAAGACAAACAAACAGAGACTCATGGACACAGACAACAGTTTAGTGGTTACCAGAGAGAGAGGAGAGAGGGGAGGTAGATAGGGTCAAGGGGGTCAAATATATGGTAATGGAAAGAACTTTAACTTTGGGTGGTGAACACACAATACAATGTACATATTACATATTTTTGAATTGTACTCTTGAAACCTATATGATTTTATCAACCAATGTCACCCAAATAAATTTAATAAAAATAAATAAAATAAAATATTCATAAAGTAAAAGAAATTACGGTTAAAATTAACACACCAATACAGATTGAAGATAGTTTTTGCAACTAAACCAAACCAATAAAATCTAAAATAGTCAAGAAACCCCTACACATTATTGAAGAGACCCAATTTCTTTAAAAACAAGAGAAACAAAAATTAAATAACAATAAAATATCACTTTTTGTTGAATATGTTGAGTTTTAGGCTTTATACACCAATAATTTTAAAAAATATTCTCTTTTCAAGTACATGTCACTTAAATGTATGATAGGGTTATAAAATCATACTTAATAGATATAAACATAAGTCTAAGTGAACATGGTAAAATAATTTTAAAAGATTATAAAATAAAACCAATTGTAGATTTTTAAATTAAATCTGAAACATTATTATATACTGTTTAGTAAGACATAAATAGATTTAAAATTATTAGCAAGAACTTGAATAGTAAATGTTAAGTAATGAAAATTGGGAGGAGGATAAAATTGGCACTGTGTTAGAATCGTAGGGTCAGATTTATCTATTTACTAATATTTACATCCTTGGTCAATAGATGGAAAATATATATAACAGAATATTAATGTGCATGAATGTTAGGAGGAGTTAATAAAGTATTTCTTATTCTAAACTTTTTGAATTTTAAATATTCTAAAATTTATAAAACTAAAGAAGTTTTTCAAAGGTTACCACTTTCTCAAAATATACTTTTTTTCCTAAAAAAGATTTTGTTCAGTCACACAGATGTCCAATACTTATTCAAGTCTTTACAAAATGTCAATAATTTTTTTGCTTTATTTTTTTATTATGTTTATGCTATTATTCTTTCCTATTTCCATCTGTTTTCTATTGCATTATCATCTTTGGTCATTTTCATTATTTTTCTTTTATGTGTTACATTGAGTAATCTTGCGATGTAGATACTTAGATCCTTAGATATTAATATTTCCCTTTTTTCTTTAAAAAATATATATACCAAGTGGTGTAATATTTATTCATAAAACAACATTTTAAATGTTTTAAGTCTTATTATTTTATTTCAAAATATATTCAACCTATTTTGATTTGTAAAATATGTTAAATTATTTTGCTACTAATTATTCAATTGTAAAACCTTCATTTTTTTTCCATTGTTTTCACACATTTGATGTGTTTTACATTCTACCATTTTTTATGTCTTATTTTTTCTGTTTTTTAACATGTAGATTTTTTTCACCTTTTAAACCTGTTATAGTTGTATTTTGAATTTTTTGTATTTTGAATTTTTATAATTGTTTCCCTTAACAGAAAATTAATGCATGTCTGTTTGCTTTTGCTAATTTAAAATTTTATTTAATTATATATTCTTATATATAATTTATTTAATTATGTGTCATAAATAAATATAATTTATTTAATAAATTTTAAATATATAATTATATATTTATTTCAAAGAGGATTGAAATCTTTGCCACTTTACAGAAGTCTCTCCTTAAAATTTATCAGGATTTTGTGATTGAACCAATAAAGTATACTCTTTAACTCACTCATAAGACTATGTCATAAAAGATGAAGCAGCTTCCACATCACTCACTGGAATGACTGTTTTTGAAAGCTTTAACAATTATACAAATTCTCTGCTGACACTTAGACCATCACGTTGGAAAGTAGTGGTCCACAGGGAGAAACCAAGAGTAGCTGTTTGGCCAATAGCGCCAACTGATGTTTAAGCTGACAGCCGAAATCAACTGCCAGACAGTTGAGTAAAGATACTTCTAGTTGGCTCCAGTTCTTAGCCATGAATCTTTCCAGATTTCTTTTCACTGTTTTTTTTACTGGCTGTCAGCAGATGTTGCCCTCAGCTCTTGAACTTGCTTCTTTCACATGGCCCCTTCATCTTCACAGCTATCAGTTGCAAGTCAAACCCTTTTCATGACTTAGTCCACCTCCCTTCCCCTCTTACTACCACCCAGAGAACTGTGTTCTTTAAAGGACTTGTGCGATGAAGTCAGCACAAACATGTGATATCACCATATCAAGACCTGTTTCACTTGCAGGACTTCCGTTGGCTGAGTGATGTTACGACCACAGCAGGGACATCCACAGCACTCAAAGTCCTTGAACTTTGGGTGAAAAATTTTGGTCAGCCATTGTAGAAGTATACTGATCACAAACTTTAAAATGTATTATAATTTGTCTACATCTTTTTATTTTTCTTAATTTCAAACTTCTCATTATCAAAAATAATGTAATGCTAACGTTTTAAACCTGCTAATAGAGCACACTGTTTTCATTCAATAAAGTTTATTGCATTAAGGAGTACATAAAAGAATAATAAATGACTCAAGATTATGAAGATCTCACAAAATAATTACAGATTATATATATAAAATGATCTTAATTGAAAACCAATTAGCAACAACTATAATGATCTAATTTGTGCGGGTAGATAACTATAAAATATGTATTTTCTTCTTAAGCTTGTGTGTGTGCAGGAAACATGATTAATAAATTATTTATGCATCTCTGTATATTTTGTGTGTATATATATATAGACACATACAAAACATGGACATCAATACCTGTAGGCTCATATTCTTGCAAAGAACCTTGATGCAAAAGGAACTGTTCTAAGTGCCTCACACATGAGCTTATTTAATCCTCACAGTCATTCCATCATTATAATTACCATTAGACAGGCATAGATATTCAAATGTAGAGGGCATATTAATTTATCTCTAGTTATACATCTAGTGACAAAGTTGAGTTGTGAATACAGGCCTTTGATGACAGAGTTTCTACCTTACAGTGTAACATTGAAGGACAGAAAGACATACTCAAGTCTTATATTAGTTTCAGAAACAATGAAATTAGGTAAAAGTTTGAGGTATGACTGAGTTAACTATATCTGGAATTCCTTGAAGATTATGCTTCAAAATATATTTATCAGGAAATACATAAGTCTGCCTTAAAGAAAAGGTCATGATATCCAAGACAGTACAAATTTCCTAGGACAGCCTTTAGGTAACTTCAGGGACACAAACCATAAAAATATAGATTTGAAACTAAACAACTATGAGTCAATATTCAGTTATATAATCATGAAATATATACTCTCCATAAATAAGATTGTAAAATATATCAAAGGTATAAAAAGAGAAACATAAATAGTCAAACACAGAAAAAAATCTCAAAAATGCATAATTATCTGCATGTCAAAATACAACAGAGACACTAACAATGAATAATAGAAAAATAGAATTAGATAACAGTTAATTTGTATCTAAATTGTATCCAAAAGGATAAAATATTTGGTAGTAAATTTAACAAAATAAAAAAATTGTACACCTAAAAAGTACAAAATATTGAAAGAAACAAGTTACACAAAAGAAACAAATTCAAAGATTTTTTTATGTCTATGAGTTGTATAACTTACTGTTAAATGAGAAACTATCCCAAATTGAGCTTTAAATGTAATACAATCTCTATAAAAATCTCAGATGCTTTTTTTTCAGAAATTGGCAATTTGACCTTAAAATTTATATGGAAATTAGAGACACCCAGATTAGACTAAACAATCTTGACTGAGAACAAAGCTAGAGGTCTCATAGTTTCTGAATCCTCAAGGCAGCTCATAAGGATAAATATATAGAGCCATGAAATAGAAGTAAGGGTCTAGGAGTAAATATGTACACTTATGATCAACTGATTTTCAAAAAAGATACAAAAACGAATCAATAGGGAAAGCATAGTTTCTTCAACAATTAGTGTTGTGACAATTGAATATCCACAGGCAAAGAATAAAATTAGATTCTTATCTCACATCATGTATATTAAAAAATACTTTAAATGGAGAGACAGTACAATTATAAAAAATAAAAATTTAGAACTCTAAAAAGAAATATTAATCTTTGTGACCTTGTATAAGATAATGTTCTTCTACATATTATACCAAAATCATATGCATAAAATGTTTTAAAAAATTTATACTGTACTAAAATTAAAACATTCATAAATTATAACTTAAAGGACACCATCAATAAAGTAAAAAGATAACTCATTAAGAAAGAAATTAAAATGCAAATCATATATCTGATAAGAGTAATATTTAGAATACTGTATATAAAGAAAGCTAACAACTCAACAACAAAAAGCTAAACTCATAGATACAGAAAATATTTTTAAATTTATTTTTTAATTTTTTAAAATTTATTTATTTTAGTTTCAAGTATACAGTACATTGCTTAGACATCTATATAGTTCATGAAACAATCCCGCTAGTTGCTTCCTCCTTCCCCTGACCCTCCACCTAGCCAACTTATTAATGCTATCTGCATTCCCAAGGCCATGCTTCCCATCCCCATGACCATCCATTAGCTACTAATTTGTACTTCTTTAACCCTTCACCCCATTTTTCCAGGCCCTCAAACCTCCCCTCTATCTGACACCAAAGTATCCACTATATTTGTGAGTCTTTTTTTTGATTAGTTTGTTCTTTTTATTCTTTAAGTTCTGCATATAAGTGAAATCATATAGTGTTTACCTTTCTCTTAAATACCTGACTTAAAAGGACCTTCTAGGTCCATCAAAGCAATATCTTTTTCCATCCTCTTCTTTTCAGTCTGTGTATGTCTTTTAATCTGAAGTGAGTCTTTTATATATTTTTTTTCTTAAAGAAGTTTCTCCAACATTTCCTGTAATACTGGCTTGGTGATGATAAATTCCTTTAGCTTAGTTTTGTCTGGAAAGTTCTTTATCTATCCTTCAACTCTAAATAATAGTTTTGGTGGATAAATTATTCTTGGTTATTTGAGAAATGCAAAAAAAAAAACCACAGTGAAATACCATTTCACACCCACTAGAATGGTTAATAATGTTAAAGTGAAAAATAGTGAGAATGGATGAAGATGTCAAGAATTGAAATAGGAAATATAAAAATTTTAGCTACAGTTTGGCAGTTTTGCAAAAAGTAAAACAGAAATTTACCATATTACTGAACAATTTTACTGCTAGGTTTATATATACCCAAGACATTGAAAACTTATGTTCACACTGAAATATGCATATGAATGTTTGTAGCAGTATCATTCATAGCATCCTAAAGTGGAAATGCCTGTCAGTTGCTGCATGGGTAAACTTTACAATGAAATGTTATTTACTCATGTAAAGGAATGGGATGCTGATACATGCTTCAACATCAACCTTGAAAATATTATGCTAAATGAAACAAGACAGTCACAAAACATTACATATTATTTGGCTCCATTTTAATATAATGTCCTAAATAGGCAAAACCACAGAGGCACAAGATAGTGATTGTAAGAATTGGAGAGGAGAAAATTGGAAATGAAAGTTAATGGTTATTGGTGTTCTTTTGAGAATGATGAAATGTTTGAAATTAAATTACGTTGAAACTTGCACAAATCTATAAATCTGTTAAAAAGTCAGCAAACTGTATACCTTAAAATGTAGATTTTTTTGTATGTTATTGCAATGTGTGTGTGTAGTGCCAGATGGGTGCTAGAATATTTAGGAAAATCAATTTATAAATTATATAAAAGTCTAACTATTGTACTGTATACCTGAAACTAATATAATTTTTAAATGGCAAATATATATGTATGCACACATACACGCGTGCGCGCGCACACACACACACACACACACAAACACATATAAACTTACTGAGAATAGGCAATTTGTCTCAAAATATTGCTATTTCGATAAAGGATGCAACAGATTATAACCAATGGTGCATGTCATTAAAGCATAAAGTCTAATTTTAGTTTAAAAAATACATTTATAGAGCAATAATACATTACACAATAAAGATTAGATTAAAAATAATGTATACAAAAATTAAAGTATTATTCATGAAGCAGGCAAATATTGCTTTTAATTTCAAGGTTATAGATGATTCAGATATGCAAATTGCAATGAATTAATAACAGTTCAGTTATGTTAGCATGTGTGCACTCCATGGAATAGTAACGCAATTTTTATGAGACATTATAGACTATACATTCTCCTTAAGAAAACTTTTCTCATTTTTGTAAGATATCAATTTTTCATAAATGTATTAAAGAAATCATGCTTATTACATTTAGAAAATGATACTTTTATAATATATTCAAGTTAATTCTAGTTATTAATATAAAGATGAATGAGGAATAAAATTATTCATAATAAAGATGAAGTTTGTATAGCTTAACTAAATGATATTACCTACTAAAATATCCACTTTTATTTTAAATGTATAAATATGAGGAATTTCTAAGAGCTATTTTATATAGTCATAGACTTGATTGAAGAAACTGCCAACACTAACTTTCTACTGCTAAATACATGGAAGTTAAGTAGAGAAGAGATGAGAATAAAACAGTCAATGCACAGGTTCAAGGAGAGGTAAACCTGAATGCAAGTAGGTAAGTTATCCTTAAACAAAGAGGAAGCTCACCAAAATCGGTGGATCAACTGCAACCTCTTTTCTTGAGTAGAGCAAAGGTCATCATACTTATAGCTTGGTTTATCCCAAAGTCAAGTGCTCATGACTAACAACCACTGATATAACTGAAATCTACAAGATGATGTAATCTATACTAATGTTCAAATACAGCCTACTTTACTTGTAGTGTTCATATAATTTTATAATAACAAAGCTATATTAAATTTGTAAAAAGTGGGAGAAAAGACAAACTAGAAGAAAAAGAATGAACAAGGGATTTCTATTTCCATGAAGGAGCGTTGGCTAAAGTAGGCACTCAATAATGTTTGAAGATACATTAACTTTCCTTTTCTCAATAATTTGTGAAATTGCCTGGATACCTCTTTGTTGAGGAGGCTGTGGGCAAGAGGGTTCATCTTGGCAGTGGGGATGATATAGAAGGCTGTAACCATCGTGTTCTGGTCTGAAGTATGATTAGAGGCCGGGCTCATTTACATGAACTTGACTGCCTTGTAGTAGAGTCCAACCTTAGACTGGTGGCAGCAGCAGCTAGTGAAGGCTCTGAAGCAACTTTCCACAGAGCCCATGTGGATGACAGCTCCAAGGGTTCTGGAATAGGTTTCTGGAACAAATGATCACTGAGATAGGAAAAATTTGCATCACCACACAGCAGATGAAGAGCAGTCTTTCAAATGTAGATCTGTCTTGCAAGATAAAGGTAAAAGAGCAGTAGCATCACGTACACAAAAAAGATAAATTTTCAGAGAGCTGTAGTAAGAAAATGACTACAAGCATGATGATATCATCATGAGAGCCCAAGACCCAGGAAGCAAGTCAGGACACAGAGTTTCTGATTCACAAAGAAAGTGTACAAAAGAGGGTGACACGTAGCCACACAGCAGTCACAGGCCATGACAGCCAGCAGAAAACATTCTACTCCAAGCAGGGATAGATAGCAGAATATCTGGGCCCCACAACTGGTGACAGCAATGGACTTGCTGCCAGACAAGTAGTTGAAGGCCATCTTGGGTACTGTGGTGCAGATGAGCATGAGGTCCATGAGGGACAGCTAGCTGAGGAGGACATCCATGCAGGTGTGGAGCTGCAGGTCCAGGCAGACAAAGAGAACCATAGCCTGATTTCCCATGAAGGCCACTGAGAAGATGCCCAAGACCAGAGAGAAAAGGAAGGTGTGGGTGGAGCTGTGACCAGGATGAAGTCAGAGTTGAAGGTCTGATTCTTTCACAACATGATGAATGTGTTCTTCATCTGCTCCAACAAAAAGTGATACTAGTTTGTTATTAAGCAAACCTTATTAAGCACACCATCTGATAAAATTATAGGTGGGTGATCAATGTGCCATGACCGAGATTAGGAATCTCGAAGATCAAGAAGCACAGTATCAGAAAGAAATATGTCCTGTTGTGCTGCTTCATTTATGAAACTGTGAAACTTCCTCTGAGCTCAGTTTCTGGCTGTTCCTTTTCTTGATTGAAAAATTAGAATAATAATGTGTACTTTTATATAATTGATAATGTTTCTTCACAGATAAGTTAATAGAGAAATTCAGTTTAATTGACATGGGACAGACATAATGACAGAGATGGAGAATGAGATATAAGTCCTAGCTTTCATGGTTCTTTTACTATTGATGTTAACAAAACTTCTGTGTTTGCTAATTATTTTATATTTAAAGTATTTGGTTTGTAAATATTCTGTGCAGTAACTGGATGAATTGAGAACAGATTCTTTACCTATATAAATCTATATAGAAAAGATGAATTGAGAAAAGATTCTTTACCTATATAAACCTGTGTCCATTTTTCTGTGGCCCTATGTTATGTACTGACCTGAGTTCCTCTTAAAGAGATATGCTGAAGTCCTGACCCTAGCACCTTGGAGTGTGATCTTGTTTGAAAATAGGTCTGTATAAGATGTTAATTGTTTAAGATGAGGTGGTACTTTTGTGGAGTGGAACTCTAATCCAACATGACTGGTTTGTTTATAAGAAGACTGCTATGTGAAGACAGTGACACAAGGAGAATGGCATGTGATGATGGAGGCAGGAGCTGAAGTGATACATCTAAAGCCAAGGAATTCCATTGACTGTTGGTCATCACCAGAAGCTGAAGAGAGGATGAGAAAGATTCTTTCTCTCAGAGCCCTCAGAAGGAGCCAGCCCTGTGGGCACCTGGATTTCAGACTTATAGTCTTCAGCACTGTGAGAGAATACATTTCTATTGTTTAAAGGCCAACCAGTGTGTGGCACTTTCTTATAGCATCCTTAGGAAACTAATACACCCAGCATCTCCTTCAGAGATTTAGTAATACAAAAAACAGAAATCCAGAGAAGCTTAAAGTCCATACATTTAAACAATACTTATTTAGTTCTGCCTATGCGTTTGGTACTGAAAACAGGGCAGTGATCAGAATGATTATGACCTGGAAATACCAGTCTCCCCAAAGTGCCTCTAATGGGTGCACATGTGCATCTCATAAGCTGAAAAGAGCAATTTTCTCCTCCTCCTTCTCCTCCACCTCCTCCTCCTCCTCTTCCTCATCTTCATCATCATTATCATAATCAATTTTGTCAGTTGGCATGAGGAAGAAATAGGCCTGAAGTGTTCTTCTTTGGTGGTAGTGAGGTACAAGAAGTTGTCTAGATATCCAGACATAGTTATTGATAGCTCAGGTTCAGATTGAACCAACTTTTTGAAAATCAGGAATGAATATCTCCAGGACCTCTTGTAGTTAGAGTGTGTTTCCTGCTGCAAGACACACTTGCATTGTCCATAAAAGGGAGGCTTTAAGTTTAGTCAGGGAAAAGGACGTGTCATTGCGTCATTAATGTCAAATGCTCACACAACTGAATTCACTTCTATAAAATTACTCATCTCATCTATTTTATGAAGGTACCCCTTTTGAATATCATGTCATAGTCTGCCTAGTTACATTGAACTTGTTAACTATTGCAACAGACCAATTTACCCAAACAAGATTTTGCGTTACTCCAAAATTCAACCATGATTTTCTTAAATATCTCTACAATGTGACTTTAAGAGTGAGGCTATCTGGTCAGGTTAGCCCACACCTATGCTCCTTTCAATTTAATACAGGAGTCTGGCACACATAGGGATAAATATTTCCCAGCCATTAAATTGATATTAGAAGTGGAATAATTCTATTGGTAACAATCTGGAAATTTCTGGCATATAAAACTAAATGAGTGATATAACATTAAAACAAGATTGGCAAATGTAGAATCTACATATTGCTCAGGAGATTCTTAGTTTTATCATTAGTACAAGCTGAAATTAAACCTATACTTACTTGTGTCATATTGTCTTGCCTGTCTTCACTGCTTTAAAATTCCCTTCATGCGCATGTGCTAAAATGGTCTTTACTGAGTTTTCTTTGTTATAGAGAATGTGACAAGATATAGCCATATAAAAGTTTATAGCATTTAACTCATATGTGGTATGTAACACTGAAAGCAACAAAAGAACAAGACAAACAAACAGGTTCATGGACATGGACAACAGTTTAGTGGTTACCAGAGGGAAATGAGGATGGGGAGAGGTGGATAGGGGTAAATGGGTGAAATATATGGTGACAGAAGAAAATTTAACTTCAGGTGGTAAACACACAATGCAATATACATATGACATATTATTGAATTGTACACCTAAAACTTATAATTTTATTAACCAATGTCATCTCAATAAATTTAATAAAAATAGTGATATAGATGAATGATACTAAGCAATGCATTATCTGGTATGCTCTATATTAAAATTCATGTGGATATTTATTCAAGAACATTCTGCAATAGTAGGAGGTAGGAGGGGGTGAAGATGCAAATCTGCTCTGAACTGAGTGGCTGAGTGGGACAGAGGCTATGACAGACAGCTGCAGACGTTCCTCTTAAAGAGGCTGTGTCTGCAACCAAACTCATGCACTCTGAGCGCTAGCACTGGGTTGGCTGCACAGGGGGCACCAGAGACTTACAGGGATTCTCTGATTTATTGGAGTGAGGGTTGGAGGTTAGGATTTCTTTTGGGCAGAAGTGCTGGTGGTATCTGTTGTTACTCTTTTGAGCCTCACTGCTTCCAAGTGTGCAGACACAGCACCGCCATAGTTGAGATGTCATCAAACTGAATAATAAAGGTCGCTCTGCCCAGAGGATTCCCTGAAACTGTGTCTTCCCCAAATCACAGCCCCACCCAAGCCACATCCAGATGTGTCCTCGGTGAGTCCAGTGTTTCTTGCTGAACAGCTCCAAGATCCACACTGGTGGTAGCTGGCATAAGTGTTTGGCATAGCCTCTTGAGGCAACTATAAGCAAAGCATTTGAGAATTGATTGTTGAATCTTAACAGATGGTTCCAGAAGGGCACAGCATGGGACTAAACTTAGCCTGCAACTAAATCCCATTTGGGATTGTGCTACTGGTCAACTATTACACAAAGCCATGCTAATAAGACTGGGAGACTTAGGGGCTTTGCTTAGTACATAGAAACAGACACAGAAAGGAAGCTAAAATGGGAAGACAAAGAAGGAGAAGCCATATGAGGGAACAGAATAGACATTCAGGAATAATAAAGTTAAGCATTGTAACAGATGCAGAGTTCAAAACATTGGTTTTAAAGTTGCTCAATGAACTTAGGGGAAGTATAGATGAATGTTGGGAGCCATTCTTCATGAATGCCCTGCAGACAGGGTTGGAGTTGCCTGCAAGCTAGAAGTTTGCAGAGCAGGTGGGCTTGTCCATGGATAGCTTGTTACTGAAGGAGGAAGTTTGGCTTAATGGATAGCTCATTAGTGAAGGAGGAAGTTTGGCTTAATGGATAGCTCATTAGTGAAGGAAGAAGTTTGGCTTAATGGATAGCTCATTAGTGAAGAAGGAAGTTTGGCTTAATGTTGAATGTTTCTTGCCCCAGGGAATAAGAAACATTCCTTGCACCAGGGAATAAGAGACAAAAACAGGAACAAGGATGTTTTGAGAGAACTTACTTAAAGGTTAGCAATCATTTGCATATGTGTGGGTGTTGCTTCTCCAAGGATATATATATATATATAATATATATATATATATATATATATATATAAAATATATATATATATGCTGTGCTAGATAAACTCGGGGCGCAGTATTCACTATTAGCCCTCCTGACTCTATCTCTCTGTCTCTCTCTCTATCTTCTGTCTCTCTCTCTCTTTTTTTTTCCTCAATCCTCACTCCCCCTCTCGGGAACTGTTCGAACTTAGCCAGCTGGCTCCAGCAGATAAACTCAGTGAGAACTTTAACAAAGAGATAAAAAAACATAAGAATGGAAATAGAAATTATAGAAGAGAACCTGTCAGAAATGAAAAATACATTATCTAATATGAAGAGTATATTAGAGGGAATCAACAGAGTGGAAAAAAAAGAGAATCAAACCACTGATAAAGAGGAGGGAGAAGCCAAGGACACTCAATCATAATGGCAAGAAAAAAGAAGCTAAGACTATAATAATAATTTAAGAAGCCTATGGGACAAAATTAAATGAAAAAACATCTGTGTCATCAGGATAACTAAAGGAGAAGAGGGAGAGCAATAAGTTGAAAAACTATTTGAAGAAAAAATAATGGAAAACTTTCCTAACCTGCTGAATAGACATACAACCCCAGGAAGCTCAGAGTTCCAGAAAAGAGAATCTCAATGAGAACCTCACCAAGCCATATAATTAAAATGCCAAAGGTTAAAAACAAAGAGAGAATCTTAAAAGTAGCAAGAGAAAAGCAGATAGTTACCTACAAGGGAACACCCTTAAGACTGGCAGCTGATTTTTCAAAAGAAACTTTGTAGGACAGAGAGCTTGGCACAAAATATTCAATGTGATAAAAACCCAGGATCTACTACCAAGAATACTTTATCCAGCAAAGCTATCATTTAGAGTTGAAGGACAGATAAAGACCTTCTCAGACAAAAATATGCTAAAGGAATTCATCAACACCAAACTAGTATTACAGGAAATCTTAGAGGGACTTCTTTAAGAATAAATACATGTATCAAAAGCAGGAATAAAGAATGGTAATAACCAAAAGATAGGGTGGTTGAATGGATAAGAATACAAGGCCCCTGCATATGCTGCCTACAAGAGACTCATTTCCAATTAAAAGACACACACAGACTAAAAGGAAGGGGATGGAAAAACACATTGCTTCAATAGACCTAGAGGGTATTCTGCTAAATGAAATGGGTCGAATAGAGAAAGACAAATATTATGTAATTTCACATACATGTGAGATTTAAAGTACAAAATAAACAACAACAGCACCAAAAGTGAAACAAACTCATAGATACAGAGAATATTTTGAGGGCTACTAGATGGAGGGGATGTTGTAGGGATGGTAATAAAGGGCAAAGGGATTAAGAAGTACAAATGGATAGATACAAAATTGTCATGGAGATATAAAGTGTGGCATAAGGAAAATAATTAAGAATGTTGTAACAAATACATATGAGGGAAGAGGGATACTAGATTTAGTGGAGTGATCTTTTTGTGAGTTATATAGATCTCTAATCACATTTCTGTACAACTGAAACTAATATATTATAGGCCAACTATAATTAAAAAAGAAAAACCTCATTGAATTGTATAATAATAAATAATAATAATAATAATAAAAGAACATTCAAGAAATGCCAAGCACTCCAGGACTGCTTGCTCTAGATAGAGCAGAGCCTGCTGAGTAGCTGCTATCTTGGCGAGAGGGTGATAACAAGCACCATGTCCAGAAAGAATTTGAAATTTAGACATCTTGGGTTTTTTTTTTTTGTTCTAAATGCCTATAAACATTTCAATAATTATGTAATGAAGTACAAAATTTTAAACTCTGCTTTAGACTTTGTCTATAGTTTTCTTTTATTCTTAGTTGTAATTTTCTGTTTTTATTTATTTTATCTAAACTAAATTGTTTTTCTTAAATGTCATCACTTTTTGGAAGAATGACTATGCACATATTTTTAAAGGTTATTCCCTTTTCTAATAGAAACAACCAGGAAACAAAACATGTTGGAAAAGATTAACACCTCTCACATGGCCAAGAGTGCCCACAGCAACCCTCCTTCCACCATGGACATCAGTGATGAAATAATAACGATACTGCAGCTATTGTAATTGATGACACTCAGGAATAGAATGTTGAATGAACAAAGTAGATCGTGGAGGGAACACCTCCATGAACCCCTCATATAAAGTTCAAACACAGATAGTACATTATTCAGGAAGTATAGGTGATGGAGATCACAGTTATCAGCAGCCTGGACCACAACAGTTTTATGAACAGAGAGTGTCTTTCTGCTCTTCAAAAATATTGGTAATGTTTTTTAAAAGCATTTTACAAAAAATCTGTATAAGGAATAAATTTATTGTTAATAAACCCTGTCTCTACTTGAAGTTAAGTAAAACAGTTGAAAAATATGTGTAAAAGTCTTAAAAGAGCACATAACAGTTCTAAAGCATCAGTAAGTGGGAGCTGTGCTTATTAAAGAGGAGAGAATGAGGCCAAATCTGCCTTTCAAGTCATTCAGTTATGTTCTAATTCATACCTGCCACTTTTTTCCTTGGCAATACCAGCTGTATGCATATGTGTAAACAACATAAGTGAATGGTATCCAATCTTTGCCTGCTATAAACTCAGGCAGGACACTTAATTCTTCTACCTCAATCTCTTATCCCTAAAAGGAGAGTCATCTCATATCTCTTAGAGTAAAATAATGTAAATGAAGAAAATGAAAGAGTGACACAAAGTGCTGAGCACATAATTCACTTAAAATGCGAAGCCAAATACCATGTTCCGTGGAAATTTTGGCATCAGCTTACACATTCTCATTTGCTTATTTATATCGCCTCTTAGTAAAGGTCTGAATAATACACAAATTCAATGAGATTTTATATTAGTGGAAAAGCAAATTACATATCTCACATGTTTTAATATTTCCATAATCTAAAAGCACCTACACACTGGTTGGAAAATGATTGTTATTAATAAATGAATGGAAAGACAAAGTAATGAATTATAGTTAAGAGGCACATCTAGGGATAGTTACTCATAGTACTCATGAGAGTGGTCCCAAATCATTATAACATTTAAATATAATTTTAAATATATTACTCTAATTTTATAGACATGATATATTCTTAAACAGAAATACATATATTTTATATTACATATATAATCCAAGAAAATGGAAATATACCTACTTTTTAGAGATTTCTTAAGCAATTAATTATTAATACATTTTTAATTAAATTATATAATTACTTATGAAATCTGAAATTCATACCTGCTCTGATTTTTTTAATTGAAAATTTACCCTTTGTAAAAAAGGAAGACACCAATAAGCAGTATGAACTGAAAGTTTTTTTATTCTGAGAAAATCCCTAATCAGCCTGTCTAAAGTAAGAAGACAGTTAAGTTTTTAACCCTTTGGGGAACCCATTTATTTGTCTTTAATTATAATAGTTTGTATTGCTTTCCATCTCCTCTCCTAAAACAAAGACACCAATTTAGCTTCATTTTCTTGAAAACGTTTTATACCTGTACTTATTCAGTGTAGATCATTATGCTTCCTTCTCCCTTGCAATAATAAAGGGAAGTAAAATCACACTGGGTACCTTCTGTGTGACTGATGCTGTGATAAGCAAGCATGCAGCCCACAGAACACTTCCAAATATTGCAATGTCAGGTACTCCTAAAATCACTCTGATTATGCTCTGTTATTTTCTTATATTGAAAAAGAGACAAGAGACCCCAAATGAAGTCAATTGTACTAAGGCCATATCAACACATCAATATCTAATACCTAACCCTAGTACAATTATAACCTCCCCAATGTAGTTGGTCTGGCATTTCCTGGTTGAAATGATAAGGTCATCTCAACATAGTCCCCTCTCCACCCCCCAAAGGAAGGTGAGCTGGCCCTTTCCTCATCCCTCCCTTTTTGCCTACAGATGCCTTCCATTTTGTATAGCTCCTTGGGCTCCTCTCCACTTGCTAAATGGCATGCTGCCTAATTCATGCACTTTTCAATAAACCCAATTAGATTTTTAAATTTATTTGCTTAAATTTTGTTTTTAACATTTTTATGAAGACTGCTTAAATAAATTGTCCACGGTTATAGAGTTAGTGAATGGCAGATAAGGTATTCCAATGCTGACATCAGCTTAGTTTATTTTCAGATTTATTAAGATATATTTAGCAAATAAAAATAAGATACATTTAAGTATAAAACTTGATGTTTGAGATTTTATATATATATGTATGTATGTATATATATATTCACCACAATGAAGCTAATTAACATCTTTTAAAAATTAATTTTTTTTCCAATTGCACTTGACATATTATATTAATTTTAGGTGTACAACACAGTGTTTAGACATTTATATACTTTACAAAGTGATCCCCCTGATAATATTAGTATCCATCTGTCACCATACATAGTTATTATAATATTATTGATTATATTCCTCATGAACAGATGAGGAATTTAAGAGAAAATTTAAACTACTAATTTGTACTTAATACCATCATCTTTTTCACCCAGCCACCAATCCCCTCCCATCTGGCAAGTACCAGTTCTTTCTCTATCTATGACTCTTTTTTGGTTTTGTTTGTTTATTTATATCATTCCTTAGATTCAACATATAAATAAAATCATATGGTATTTGTCTTTCTCTGTCTAACTTATTTAATTCAGCATAATATTGTCTAGGTTCATCCATGTCATTGCAAATAGTATGATTTCATTTTTTATGACTGAATAATACTCCATTGTATATATGTACCACCTCTTCTTTATCCAATTGTCTATCAATTGACACTTAGGTTGCATCCATATCTTGGCTATTGTAAATAGTGCTGCATATATCTTTTCAAATTGGCACAGTGTTTTGTTTTATTTTGTTTTGTTTTTTAGATAAACACCTGAAAGTGCAATTGTTGGGTCATAGATAGTTCTATTGTTAATTTTTTAAGGAAACTCATTACTATTTTCCATAATGGCTGTACTAATATTCAATCCACAGATTTTCTATTATTCTCCACATCCTTGCCAATACTTGTCATTTTTTGATTTATCGATGATGTCCAATCAGATAGCTATAAAGTGATATCTCGTTGTGGTTTTAATTTGCATTTCTCTGATGACTAGTGACCTTGAGCATCTTTTCATACATCTGTTGGCCATCTCCATATCCTCTTTGGAAAAATGTCTATTTAGGTCTTCTGCTCCTTTTTAATTAGGTTGTTTTTGGTTTTTGATGTTGAGTTGCATAAGTCCTTTAGAAATTTTGGATATTAAGCTGTTATCAGATGTATCTTAGGCAATTACGTTCTCCCATTCAGAAAATTGTCTTTTTATTTTACTGATGGTTTTCTTTGCTGTGCAAAAACTTTTTAGTTTGATGTAGTTTCATTTGTTTATTTTTGTTTGTTTCTATTGCCAAAGAGATATATCAAAAAAAATATTACTAAGAGCAATGTTGGAGAGTTTACTGCCTGTTTTCTTCTAGGAGTTTTATGGTTCAAGATCTTACGTTTAAGCTTTTAATCCATTTTGAGTATATGCTGTAAAGTGATCAAGTTTTATTTTTTATTTTCTTAGCATGTATCTCTCCAGTTTACTCAACACCATTTGTTGAGTTGTCCTC
Source organism: Macroglossus sobrinus (assembly GCA_004027375.1). NCBI lineage: Eukaryota > Metazoa > Chordata > Mammalia > Chiroptera > Pteropodidae > Macroglossus > Macroglossus sobrinus. The sequence continues at coordinate 28,509 of PVKZ01004019.1, forward strand.
TTGATTGCATATTCTTGTTTCCTTTGTCATATATTAAATTACCATATAGATGTGGGTTTATTTCTGGGCTTCCTATTCTGTTTCATTGATTTATGTGACCATTTTGTGCCAGTACCCAGCTGCTTTGATTACTACAACCTTGTAGTATGATACTAGGTAGGGCGATACCTCCAACTTTGTTCTCTTTCTCAAGATTGTTGTGGCTATTTGTTCTAGTTTTCTGAAAAAATGCCTTTGATATTTTGATAAGGATTGCATTGAATTTGTAAATTGTCTTGGATAGTATGAACATTTTAATGATGTTAATTCTTTCTATCCATAAGGACAGTGTACGTTTCAATTTATTTGTACCTTCTTTAGTTTCTTCAGTGACATAATTTTCTGAGTACAGGTCTTTTTCCTCATTGTTTAATTTATTCCTAAGTATTTTATTGTCTTTGATGCTATTGTAAGATTGTTTTCTTAGTTTTCTTCTGATAGCTTGTTATTGATGTATAAAAATGGCAGACTTTCAAATATTTTTTGTTTTTTTATTTTACTGAATTAATTGATCAGTTCTAATATTTTTTAATGGTATCCTTAGGGTTCACTCTATATAATATCATGTCATCTGCAAATAATGACAGTTTTACTTTTTATTTTTCAATATGGTTGCCTTTTATTTCTCATTCTTATCTGACTGCTGTAGCCTGGTCTTCCAAAACTATGTCAAATAAAAGTGGTGAAAGTGGACATTCTTGTCTTGTTTTTAATCTTAAGAAAAATGCTTTTAGCTTTTCTCCTTTGAGTATGATGTTAGTTGTGGGTTTGTCATATATGGTCTTTTTATGATGAGCTATGTTCCCTCTTATTCCCACTTAGCCGAGAGTTTTTATCATAAATGGATGCTGGATTTTGTTAATGCTTTTTCTGTGTATATTGAAATGATCATATACTTTTTATTATTCAATTTGTTAATGTGTATTGCAATAATTGATTTGCGGTTATTAAACCAATCTTGTATTCCAGAAATAAATCTAACTTGATCAAGGTATATGATATTTTTAATGTATTGCTGAATTTGGTTTGCTAATTGTTGTTGCGAATTTTTGTGTCTATGACCATCAGAGAAATTGGCCTATAATTTTTTTTTTATAATGTCTGTCTGGTATTGAAATCAAGGTAATGGTGACCTTGAAAAATGAGTCTGAAGCCTTTCTTTCTCTTGATTTTTTTGGAATAATTTAACAAGAATAGGTGTAGGTATTAATTATTCTATGAACATTTGGTAAAGTTCAACTATAAATCCATCCAGTCCAGCACTTTTTTTTTTTTGTTTTTGGGGAGTGCTTTTTTTTTTTTCTACTGATTATATTACATTAGGGTAAATTTGTCTGTTCAGATTTTCTATTATTCTTGAGTTAGTCTTATAGGATTATATATTTCCAAAAATGTATTCATTTTGTCTAAATTGTTCAATTTGTTGACATATAATTGCTCATAAATTTTTTTTATAATCCTTTGTATTTCTGTGAAGTCAGTTGTCACTTCTCTTTCATTTCTGATTTTATTTATTTGAATTCTCTCTTTTTTCTTCATGAGTCTGGCTAAAGATTTATCAATTCTGTTTATCTTTTTAAAGAACCATCTCTTGGTTTTATTGATATTTTATATTGTTTTTATATAAATTATTTTGGTTAATTTCACTCTGATCTTTATTATATTTTCTCTTCTACTCTCTTTGGGTTTTTGTTTGTTTTCCTTTTTCTAGTAACTTTAGGTTTAAGGTTAGGTTGTTTATTAGGTTTTTATTTGTTTCTTGAAGTAGGCCTGTATTGCTATGAATTCTCTCTTAAGACTCCTTTTGCTGTGTCCTATAGATTTTTAGTCACTGTGTTTTTATTTTCACTTGTCCTTACATATATTTTGACTTCTTACTTGATTTTGGTTTCATGGTTAATCCATTCATTATTTAGTTCTGTATTATTTAGACTCCATGTGTTTGTGTATTTTTCAGTCTTTTTCTTGTAGTTGATTTCTTGTTTCATACTGTTGTGGTCAAAGAAGATGCCTATTATAATTCCAATCTTCTTAAATTTATTGACACTTGTTTTGATCTCTAATATGTGGTCTATCTTGAAAAATGTCCCATATGCACTTAAGAGAATGTATATTTTGCTGCTTTAGGGTAAAATTCTCTAAAAGTATCAATCAAATCCATCCATCTGGTCTAGTATGTCATTTAAAGCTGCTGTTTCCTTGTTAGTTTTCTGACTGGGAGATCAATCCATTGGTATCAATGGGGTGTTAAAGTGCTGAACTATGAGTGTATCATTGTTGATCTCTCTCTTTAAGATGGTCAATATTTGCTTTATATAAAAGGTACTCCTATATTGGGCACAAAAATATTTACAAGGATTATGTCCTCTTGCTGGATTGATCTCTTTATCATTATGTAATGTCCTTCTTTTTCTCTTATTATAGCCTTTGTTTTAAAGTTTATTTTGTCTGATATAAGAATTGCTACCCCAGCTTTTTTTTTTCATTTCCATTTGCATGAAATATTTTTTTATCCCTTTACTTTCAGTTTGTTTGTGTCTTTTGATTTGAAGTGGGTCTCTTGTAGAGAGCATATGTAACAATCTTGTTTTCTTATCTATTCTGCTACCCTATACTTTTTGATTGGAGCATTTAATACATTTATATTTAAAGTGATTATTGATAGGTGTGTAGTTGTTTCTATTTTATTATTAATATTTATGTCATTTCCCCTTCTTTTTCTTAGAGAAGGCCCTTTAACAATTCTTGTAATACTGGGTCCTTTTAAATTTTACTTGTTTCCTTCGGTTCTAAATGATAGTCTTCCTGGGTAGAGTACTCTTGGTTGTAGATTTTTGCTTTTCATCACTTTGAATATTTTGTGCCAATCCCTCCTGGCCTGCAAAGTTTCTGTTAAGAAATCAGCTGACATTCTTATGGCAGCTCTCTTATAAATAACTACCTGACTTTCTCTTGTTGATTTTAAGATTTTCTCATCGCCTTTTACGTTTAGCATTTTAGTTATGATGTGTCCTGGCATTGACCTGTTTGGTTTAATCTTCTTTGGGACTCTTTGTACTTCCTGGACTTGTATGTTTATATCCTTCACTAGATTAGGAAAGTTTTCAGTCATTAAATTTTCAAATAATATTTTAATCCCTCAGTCTCTTCTCCTTCTGGTACCCCTATGATGCAAATGTTAGTATGCTTGACATGGTTCTGGAGGTTTCCTAAAGTTTTCTAATTTATTTTTTAAGTTTATTATTTATTTAGTTATTTATTTGAATTTGATTTATTTTGACTATTTTTCTGTGTTTATTGAAACATGATAGACAATTAGTTGCCCATTACATTGTACAATTCAATGAGGTTTTTAAAATTTTCATTATAGTTGGCATACAATAATATACCACTCTCAGTTGTGCAGCCTAGTAAATCAGAGACCCACAACTCTCAAAGCGATCAGTCCACTAAATCTAGTACTCCTCTTCTCGCTTACATGTTTATTACATTATTAACCATCTTCCCCATGCTACACTCTACATCTCCATGTCTATTCTGCAACTATCCATTTGTACCTCTTAATCCCTTAACCTTTTTTTCCCATCTCCCCAATCCTCCTATCTAGTAGCCCTGAAAATATCCTCTGTATCTATGAGTTTATTTTTGTTTTTATTGTTTATTTTATTCTTTAGATTCCACATGTATATGAAGTCATACGGTATTTGTATTTCTCTGTCTGACTCATTTCATTCAGTGCAATACCAGTAGGTCCATCAAAGCAATATCTTTTTCCATCCCCTTCCTTTTGATCTATGTGTGTATTTTAATTGAAATTGAGTCTCCTGTAGGCAGCATATATAGGGATTTTGTTTTCTTACCCATTCAGCCTTTTATCTTTTCATTGAAGTACTTAATTCATTTCCATTTGAAGCACTCATTGATAGGAATATAATTATTACCATTCTTTATCCCTGTTTTTGATACATGTTTTTTTCTTCTTAAAGAAGTCTCTCAAATGTTTCCTGTAATACTGGCTTGATAAATTTGTTGATAAAATTGTTGTTAAATTTATTTAGCTTATTTTTGTTTGGGGATCTTTTTATCTGTCCTTCAACTTTAAATGATAGCTTTGCTGGATAAATTATTCTTGGTTGTAGATACTGGGTTTTCATTATGTCAAATATTTTGTGCCAATTCCTTCTGTCGTGCATGGTTTCTTTTGAGAAATCAACAGCCAATCTTTTGGGTGTTCCCTTGTAGATAACAAAATGCTTTTCTCTTGTATTTAACCTTTGGCATTTTAATTATGATGTGTCTTGGTGTGGTCCTCTTTGAGATCCTTTTTCTTGGGATTCTCTGAACTTCCTGGGGTTGTATGTCTATTTCCTTCACCAGGTTAGGAAAGTTTTCCATCATTATTTCTTCAAGTAGCTCTTCAAAATCTTGTTTTTTTTTTTCTGGTACCCTTATGGAATGGATATTTTTACATTTAATTGTGTCTCATAGGCTCCTTAAATTATTATTATAGTCTTAGCTTCTTTTTTCTTGCCATTCTGATTGAGTGTTTTTGGCTTCCCAATTCTCTATATTAGTGGTTTGTTCCTCTTTTTTATCCACTTTGTGGATCCCATCTAATATACTCTCCATCTCAGATAATGTGTTCTTCATTTTTGACTGGTTCCCTTTTATAATTTCCATCTCCATTTTATCTTTTTAAATTTCCTTGTTAAAGTTCTCACTTATCCATCTATGCTTCCCCTAAGTTCATTGAGCATCTTATCTTTATAACCAATGCTTTAAATTCTGCATTTGTTAGAGTGCTTGACTCCACTATTCCTGGATCTCTGTTCTGTTCGCTCATATGGCTTCTGTTTTTTTTGTCTTCACTTTCTGCATCTGTTTCTCTGTACTGATCAAAGCTCCTAAATCTCCTGGTCTTATTACTGTAACTTTGTGTAGTAGTTGTTCAATGACACAGTCTGAGAGTGGTTCAGCTGCAGAGCAAGTTTAGCCCCAAACTTTGCCCCTCCAGGACCACATGTTAAGATTCAGTAAGCATTGCACAAATGCTGTGCTTATAGTTGCCTCAGGAAACCATACCAGAAACCAAGGCAAGCTGCTACTAGTGTGTCTTGACTCTACTAAGGAAAGAGCACCTTACTTGCTGAGGATACATCTGGAGGTGGCTTAGGTGAGGTTGCAAATTGAGGGAGGTGGGATTTCAAGGAATCCTTTGGGCTGAGTGATCTGTTATCCAGTATTATGACATCTCTGTTATAGTGGTGCTGTGTCAGTACACTGGAAGTGGGAAGGCCTCTACAGAGGAACAATGGATACTGCTGCCACTTCTGTCCGGTAGAGAGCCTCACCTCCAGCCCTCACTCTGACAACTCAGTGTCTCTGTAAATACCTAGTGCCACCCCAGCACTGGTGCTCAGAGTGAGAATGTCCATCACCCAAAAGTTCATTCATAGACATGGTTCCTTTAAGAAGTATCTGCTGCTGCGGGCTGCCAATGCTATGGCCTTTGTCCCACTCAGCCACTCAGGACTGGGCAGCCTAGTATCCTTGGCCCCTCCTGCCTTCTATTGTTGCAAGGCAATTTCTCATTTCCCCCCCTAGTTATAGGGCTTGTTCAGCTAGATCCCAGGTGACTTTCTTTGATATTTGCTCTGTGGTTATGTCACAATTTTGATTTGGTCGCAACATGGATGATCAAATCCTCTATCATCTACGCCAATATTTTTCTCCCCTCTTAAATTTATTTTTGTTTTTATTTATTTATTTTTTGCTGTTCTAATTGGTTGTTTTCTTCCATTCTTTCTTCCAAATTGCTGATTTCATCCTCTGCTTCATCTAAGCTATTGTCAATTTTGTCTAGTGTATTCTTCATTTCAGTTACTCTATTTTTTATTTCTCACTGGTTCCTTTTCTTTATGCTTTTTTGTTATGGTTTCTGGTTTTTATGTTTTCTAAGCTTACCATCTCTTTTGACATTCTCACTGAGATCATTTATTCTTCTCTTATATTCAATGATCATACTTATAACCAGTACTTTAAACTCTGTCTTTGGTACATTGCTTGCCTTCATTTCATTTAATTTCATTTAGTTATTTTTTCTGGAGTTCTCTCCTGTTGTTTCATGTGCAGTATCTTCATTTTCTCATTTTAATTGCCTTTCTGTTTGTTTATATATATTAGGTAGATTTGTTACACCCACCTCTTCTGGTTGGGTGGCTTTATGCAATAGGTGCCCTTGTGGCCCAGTGGCCCAGTCTACCTGATCATCTGTGCTGGGAGCTCCAGGGGTGTCCCTTGTGTTATTTTTGTGCCTCTCCTATGGTAGTTAAACTTTGGTTGCTGTTAGCATGTCAGTGGATGGGACTGACCCTCAGGCTGACTGTGAGGAGTGGCCATGCCCACAGAATATGAACTGCTGTGTATGATTTACTCCATGACATGTGATTTACCCCAGCATGCTCATGTACCTGTTGAGACCAACTTTTGAGGGTGCCACTTATGGGGCAAATTAGGTGGTGCTCTGTTGTAGTCTCTGATGCTCGCTTCCTGGAGTGCTCGTTTTGTGGTCCCTTTGGAGGGGCTCCCATGCAGTAAAAGGTCAGGGCTGCCTGCAACCACCTGGGGTACCTAGTAGAAACTACAAAGCTTTCTCAGGTGGTTGCTACCTGTGCAAAACCTGGAGGCAAGTGTGAGACCACGCTGTGAACTGAGACTTGCTGCCACTAGTACCAAGCCTGGAGCAGCTCAGAAAAATGTCCCAGGTACCCCTTAGGCATGAATCTGCCTGCTAACTGCCCATAAGACTCAGTAGCTCAAAGAACCTTTAGGTGGTGAGTTCGGTGGGGCAGGAATCCAGGGAGTCACCAGGGTAAAGTGAGTGGATTTCACCTGACCAATGCAGATTCAGGTTTGGTGTCAGTTCTGATCTTGTGTCCTCTTGCAAAGGTCTCAGATCATAGCAAAGCTAGCCACCATACACTTGGGCTTGCAGACACCTGAGATTTGTTCAATAGATACTGCATCTCAGGCTGAAGCTTGTTGCCTGCCACTGAGATTGTCTCCAGAAGTCCGTAAGCTGAAGCCTGTTGATTGTTGCTAAAAGAGCCTCCTGGTAATTAGTGAGTTCAATGGGGCAGGGTCTCAGGAAGTCACCTGGATAAAGGGATCAGATTTCACAAGACCAATGCTGATTCAGATTTGGTGCCAGTGTTAAGCCTTAGGACTCCTACAAATATCTCATCACATTGAGGCCAGCCACCACCTGCCTTGGAACCCTGAAAACTGTTCAAGAGACACTGTGGCTCAGGCAAGCACTGACCACTTGCCACCAGAAGCTTCTCCTGAGGTGCATTAACACAGGACTGTGGATTGCTGTTGTATATGCCTCCTACTGAGAGCTCAGGGTGGCATTGGCTGCTGGGTAACTAGCCCATCTGTGCAATTTGTGCATTGAGGAATGCAGGGCCTTAGGGAGCCACTGACTAAAATGAGCTGATCTCAGCAGGCTAATGCAGATTCAGATTTGGCTGTGTGCAGGGAGGGCTCAACACAGGTAAGATAGCACCAACCTGAAGATTACACAGGAGGGGGTGCCCAAAAGAGAAAATGGTGGCTGTCCCTCCAGCCCTCAGGTTGCCCCCTGAAGCCACACAGCTCAATCTTTCCCCATGTCTTTGGCACCTTCTGAGCTGCTGACCCTCTCCCAGAGCCAAGCATGAGTGTCTGCAAGCAAGTGAGTCTGTGCATGGGCTTTTTAAGGGGATGTTTGGATTTCCAGGTTCCTTCCACCTCCCCTAGATGTCCAGAATCCTCATTGATTTTTACAGTCAGATTTTGTAAGGTCTCCTCTTCCTAGGACTGGGACCCTGAGCTAAGGAGTCCCTGTATAGGGCTGGGGCTCCTCACTCTTCCGGGGCCAGCTCACTTCTCATTTCTGTCCCTCCTAACAGTCTTAAAGTGGTGTCTTCTTCACATCTTCCATTACAGGTAATATGTTCAGCTAGCCTTTAAACAGTTTTCCAAGTTGATTATAATTTAGTTGTAACTTTAATGTGACCATGAGAGGAAGTGAGTTGCATTTACCTAGCCCACCATCTTCAAGCTAATTAACATTTTCACCATTTCACAGTTACTGTTATGTGTATGCGGGAGAACACTTGAGGTCTACCTTTTTAGAAAAATGTTAAATATATAATAATGTTTTATTAACAATAGTAAACAAGATGTATATTCTATATTGAGAATTTTTACAGTGGAATGTTAGTTATTCAGCTTTTATGTTGAATCGTCATTCTTTCTTGTGCTCCATCTTCTCATATTAATGAACAATGTGCAACTCTCAATGTGTGCAGAATTGACATTGCTGTGGTCCAGCCGTGACAGGATCCAGGGGGCCCAAAAGGTGAGCAAGGTGTCAGCTTGGGAGACAGTTGACTACACAGCTCAGAGGCAGTGTGACACTGTTCCATTTTATTGTGATTTGAGTACAACTTTTATACTTTCTATTTTGGCATTTGATTACACTTTGTGATTAAGATAGCAGAGTTACATTTCCATGGTTAAGCGAAGCAGAAAATCTTATAGAGTATATTATTATTCATGATTAATTAGTACATTCTTTTTTCAATTATTAGAACAGAACTACCTGATGGAACAATCTAAACTTTTAAATCTTATATCTATTTTGTAAGATATAGTTTGACATAAGTAAAGGTGATAGATAGAGGTATTTATAACAGCAAATATTGGCTTGTGAGCAGACATTGTTCTTCTTTCTGCCTGAATACATCTTTCAATTGCTACTTTATTTATGCTATTATCTAAAGTTTAAGCTGAAACTTTCTCATAGCTGTTTAACAGTTTCCTTGGTACAGAATTGAGGAAAACATTTATAAAAATCAGTTTTACAAAGCTGCTTTTGTAAGCTAAGTTTTTGTTCCTTTGTTTTTAAGCACCAAAGAGATCATGACCTAGCCAACCTTTCTATAAAACTTAAACTACTAGTTTTTTAATTTATCCAGTAGGCCACAAAAGGAGGCCTTTCCATAGTAGGCACAGGCTTATGAATAAATTTCTTATCTTTTACTAATTTTTCTACTAACTGCGTGGGAACAGGAGTATAAGCTTGTTCTAGTAATTCAGCTTGTTGTAATTTATTCATAACATATCTAAGAGGCGCGTCAAAAGGAATTTCCCTTAATAATTGTTCAAATAAAGGGTTTATGCATTCTGAACAGTCAGGGTAACTGGAGCTGATTCCATACGCAGGGAATTTACTATGTTTTCCTCAGAGCCAACTTTGAAATCTACTTGTACAGCATCTACACTTACTAGAATTTGTGCTACCCAAATTCTCCCTATTAATAGGATCATTCCTAAGAAACCAATTATCCCTAAACACATGCCATGTCCTCATTCTTGACGATGCATTCCTTGAGGCTCCCATCCCCATCTCCGGACCTTGTCATGCAGTAGGGTAAAAAGAGGATGCAGCAGACATTTTTAATATCTTGAAGTTCTGTAAATACTTCTCATTTCATTCATATTTTCATTTAGGCATTTTACATCCCTCAAAACTATTGTGTACATTTTTGTTATTTATTCTGTTGGATTAAAATATTCCTAATATTTTATACTTTGTTACTCTAATGTATAAAACATTTTTTCTGTTATATATTTTTTGTATTTACTGATATAAAGAAATCTATTGAATGATGTTCGTTAATCCTGAATCCAAGAATGGCATTTACTACTTTAGCATTCTTTATTGCAGAGAAAATATTACTTTCAAGTAATAAAAAAGAAAGATTTTTTATTCCATTTCTTAGGCCTCCTTTTCTTAACTAATTTGATTAACTGAATTTTTGCATATATATGTGCATACATAATATAAATACATGTCTTTTCCTTTTGTACTTTGCTGCCAGAGATAACCAATGGCTTATATATTTTTTTGTTAAACATTTCTTGCATTTTTGTATCTTTAATGTTAATTTCTATATCCATAGATGCATCATACAATTCTATATGTCTTTTTTTTTTTCATTTTGATTCATGAAGCTATTTTTGTTGTTGTGTAAGAAAGTACAGGATTTCCTCTTTTGCAAAAATTAAAATCAGTATTGTTCAGGTCCATATTTTCCTTTGAACATGTACTCAATTTTACCTAGAATATTGATTGGAAGGGAAATTATTGCTCAAAATAGTTTTCCTTTTTGAATTTTATTAATATTTGAAAATTTCTCCCCAAAGTAACAATAATAATTTACATTGTCAACAAAAACATTTGAATTTCTGTTGTTCTCTATTCTTACAAAAACTGAATTCTGATAAACTTAAATGTTTTCGATTCATGGTTTGAATATTGTTAAATAAAAATAAAGTGTGCTCTGTGAAATTTAAATATCAGAAAAACAATAATTATTATTTATATAGCCATGTCCCACAAAATGTTTGGAGCTAACTGATACTAAGATTTATTTTTCGTGTATCTGATATTCACATTTATTGGGTGTACTGTATTCTGATTTGCTTAATATTGCAATTTGGCAACCCTGAACCTCAATGCCAGCAGTGTATGACCTGCATTTGCTGTTGCTTCTGTATTTTCTGCTATATCCCAAAGACTTAGGCACATCTAAGGGTCTGGGCACATCTTTTACTCTTGGGTAAGTGATATTTTGTGTCATTGTTGTAAATAATTGTTCCTTCATAATTTCATTCTATTTGCTGAAATAAAAAATAAATTTTTATCATATTGGTTTATATTTATCAACATCACTAAATTCAATTTATAACTACCTATATAAAACATTAACATTTTACATCTTACTAAAATTTTAAAACCAGGTCAACAGATCATCTCAATTTTTCAATGCCTAATAAAGAAAATGTAGAAGAGTGACATCACCAAGATGGCAACACAGGTCATTCCTGACTTTGCCTGTCTAATAAGAAAAACAATTAACAACTATTCATGGACAACACAACAGTATAAGAATCCCGGAACTGTTGGGAGCCATTCTTGCTGAATGCCCGACAGACAGGGTTAAAGTTGCCTGCAAGCTAGAAGTTTGCAGGGTAGGTGAGCTCGTTACTGAAGGAGGAAGATTGGCTTAATGGATAAGCTTGTTACTGAAGGAGGAAGTTTGGCTTAATGTAAAAAGTTGAACGTTTCTTGCCCCCAAGGAATAAGAGACAGAAAACAGGAAAAAGGATGTTTTGAGAGAACTTATGTAAAGGTCAGCAATTGTTTGCATATCTGTGGGTGTTGCTTCTCATGCACATCCTAGGGTATAAATATGCTGTGCTTAATAAACTTGGGGCTCAGTATTAACTGTTAGCCCTCCCGACTCTATCTTCTGTCTCTCTCTCTTTTTTTCTCAATCCTCACTCCCCCTCTCAGAACTGTTTGCTCTTAGTCTGCTGGCTCCAGCACGGAACAAAGAGCTGAAGCTAAAGCACCCACTGCACCAGGTAGGCCAAGACAAATTGTGTTAGAAGAGTAAGAAAAATCGCCACACCTGCCTTCGTTGCCCCTCTCCCAAGCTGGCACAGCAATGCAGAGAAGTCTTCCTGGAGCCTCCAATGGGAAAAGCGAATCCAAGAGTGATATCCAGAACCCCCTCAGCATTGTGAGTTACTTTTTGGGAGTCCCTACCCCAGTTTTACCCCACAGATATTGCAGGGGAATCTGTGGTGCTAAAGCAATAGAAACCTAATTGTAAAAGAGAAGGGGGAAGGGATTTCTGAGAACCAGGACTACGATCTTGGCAGACCAAGTTCTTACCTATCCAGCTGCTTTTCTATCTGCATAAATAAGTCGTGGGAGCAGCCTCAGTAGGGACTTGAACCAGGGGCAGGTCTGCCTAATTCAGTTCCTCAAGTGAGAAGTTTCGTGGCTCTGGAGACTTGTCTACCCACATTCAGTCAGAAGAGCTGAGTGATAGGCCACCTGCTATAGTATTTGGGTCCCAGACTGAACTGACAGACAGGGCTAGCATGAATATCTGTAACCTTCATAACCTAGCAATTTATCAGCCAAGAGGAGGGAGGCCAAGCAGACTGACCTCAGAGCCAAGCTGGTACCTGGAGATGAAGGTTTCCCTGCTGCACCCAGACCACTAGGGTGTTAATTTACAGCACTACCTGTTGCTGAGCATGGCTCCCAGCTCTGTCTGCCAGAGCTGACAAGATCAGCTGGAAGCTGTGTAACCCAGCATCACTTGAGTTGAGAGGCAAACAAAGAGAGCTGATCATACTCAGTACAAAATCAGTAGTCTGTTTAGCCAGAGAACTTGGGACACAGGTCGCTTTTTATGTGTCAAGACCATAGAAAAAGAGCCTTATTGGTCTTGGAGCTAATTTGCCTCCTGTGCTTAGAAAAGAAAACTAATCTGTAGCCCCACATATTGCTTAATGCATCCTTCAGCCTGCCTGAACAAGGAACCTCACCAGAGAATACAGGAAGCTGTGAAGCCCAACCAACAGACCTGTTTCATGTGCCACTTAAACAGAGAGCACAGCCCATGTCTTTTCCTGTCTGCAGAGCAAAACCAGTGGCCTTACATGACCAGGATATGCCGTGAACAATTTGTCTGATTTAGGTCTGTATATAATGAGCTGTTCAGGCCACAAGTCCTGTCTTGTTGTCCTGCAAAAACAGAGAAATCAATTCATAGCCTCACTTGGGCAGGGAACTAAGCCAGCAGTCTTATTCAGCTGTTCCCTGGTGGTGGCACACCCACTACCCTAAACCACAGAGCTTGAACTGTTGTTGCCTTACCTAAAAACAAACCATGATAACAGAACCCATCTGTGCAAGCGCATGACCAGAAGACACATCAAGAATTCCAAACCGAGTTGACTGGCAACAAATTGTCTTCGCCAAAGAAAAATGTAAAAATCAGATAGGTGTCTGCTTACTCAAATGTGCAATGTATAAACCTATAAAGCTCTTATAACTGACCCAAATAAACAAGGATCTACAGACTGTCAGGCAAATAATTCAAGATAATCCTCTTAATTAAAAAATTACAACAAATACACATACAGAAAACAAAACAAAATTAAGTAAATAATGCCTGAATAAAGCAAAAGAAAATTCAACAAAGAAATAGAAATTAAAAAAAAATTCTAGAGTTGAAAAATACAAATACAATAAAGAGTTCATTATGGAGTTTCAATAGCAGACTCAAACAAGCAGAAAAAATAACCAGCAACTTGAGGATATGACATTTGGATTACTCAGAAAAGAAAAAATAATAATTAAGAAAGCCTATAGAATTTATGAAACAATAAAAATATACTATTTGCATTATAGGAATTCCAGAAAAAGTAGAGAAAGTAAAAAGGACAGAAAATATTTTTAAAACTACAATAGCTGAAAACCTCCCAAACCTGGAGTGAGAAATAGACAACCAGATTCAAATGCACAAAGGACTCTGAGTAAGTCAACAAGTTACAGCCATATCAGCTCACATTGTAATTTTATTGTCAAAAGTCAAAGGCATCTATGTTGTCACAAATAGCAACATTTCATCTCTTCTTATGGCTGAGTAATATTCCATTGTATGTATGTACCACAGTTTCTTTATTCAATCATTTATTGTAAGACACTTCAGTTGCTTCCATCTCCTGGCCACCATGAATAATGCCGTGATGAACATCAGTGTGTAAATATCTTTTTCAGTTATGAGCTTTAAAGTCTTTGGAGTAAATTCTCAGTAGAAGGATTGCTGAATCATATGGTAGATAAATTCTTTGTTTTTTGAGGAACCTCCATACTGTTTTAAATAGTGGCTGAACCAATTTTCAGTCCCACCAGAAGTGTACAAGGGGTCTTTTTTCTCCACGTTCTCTCCAACACTTGTTATTACTTGTCCTGTTGATTATATTCTAACAGGTGTGAGATGATACCTCATTGTGGTTTTGCATTTTCCCTAATAGCTAGCAACGTTGAACATCTTTTCACGTTTGTTGGCCATTTGTATGTCTTCTTGGGAGAAGTGTCTGTTCAGGTCCTCTGCTCATTTTTGATTGTACCATTTATTTTGTTGTTATTGAGTCATATGAGTTCTTTGTGTATTTTGGATATTAGGCCTTTATCAGAGGCATTGCTTGAAAATATATTTTCCCATTTGAATTGTTGTCTCTTTACCTTGTTGACAATTTCTTTTGTTGTGCAGAAGCTTTTTAGTTTGATGTAGTCCCATTCATTTGTTTTTGCTTTTATTCCCCTTGCCTTTGAGTTTACATTCATAAAATTTTCTTTAAATCTGAGGTCCATGAATTTAGTTTCTATGTTTTCTTTTTTGCAATTTATTGTTTCGGGTCTTATATTCAGATCTTTAACCCAATTTGAGTTAATTTGGTGTGTGGTGATAATCAGTCTAGTTTCATTCCTTTTCAGGTGGAGACAGAAAGAAATCTAACTATGGGAGGTGAAAACACAATGCAATATATATATATATATATATATATATATATATATATATATATGCAATATTAATATATAATATATTAGACATATTACTGTTAATTTGTACACCTGAAACTTACTGGATTTCATTAACCAATGTCACCATAAAAAATAAAATAAAATAAATTAAATTATAGTAAAAAGAAGTCAAGGCAAATACAGAAATTTAAAAGCAGCAAAAGACAAGTTACATACAAGGAAACCCCATAAAACTATAGGAAGATAACTCAAAAGACAATTTTAGGTTAGAAAAGAATGGAATCACATTCACATTATTAATAAAAATACTGTCACATGATGTGGCAATCAGGGACACGTATGTTGTGGGAAGTGAACCAACCGCAATAAAACAACATTTTATGGACCAGCTAAACTGGCATCAGGAACAAGGTTTCTGGCTTTCTGGTCATGGGGCTGGAGTGGGGAGAGCCTGAGCGCATGTCCACTCTCTAACCACAACTACGTGTGCAACAGCCATCTGAGAACTACCTGCAGATCAGCAGAACAGGTTTATTACCACCAATGATATAAAGAGGAAAGTACGGAGGAAGGAGCACAAAGGTACAGAGCAAGAAACAAGTGTTCGAAAGACGAGTTTCCTTTTTCTGGCACAAGGGTGCCAAGGCTGCTCCCGGAGTTTCCTGAAGTGGGTGTGGAGGGCTAACTTTACTCTGAGAGTGCTGGGGACGAGGCAGATGGAGGCTGCGGGGGTACCAGCAAGCTCCCAGGGAGGCGTCCTCCCCTCCACCTCCCCACCTCAGGCACTGCGTGAGGCCTAGGCCTGGAGGATGCACATTCAGGCCTCTGGGCAGCCCCTAGACGCTCCCAGACCGCAAACTGCTCAGTGGGGCTCAGAAGAGCGGCCTCGCCCCGGCCTCCGTGGCAGAAGCTCGAGGCAGGGACCCCGGCCCATACAGGAGTGAGTGCTCTGGCCCTCATTCATGGACGACGCAGGAGCAGGTGACCTCCATTGGTAGGGCTGGTGGGCCAATCCCCAAAGGCTGCGGTCAGAGGTGGGGGCAGTGAGTGCAGGACTCCGAGGCGGACCCTTGGCTCTGCGGGCAGCTGCTTGGGGGAGCCATCTCGGAGCATCTGACATGTGTCCTCTCCTTGGGGCTGGCAAACAAAGTGCACGAACCCCGCTACCACACACACACACCTCCCCCGACCCCCGAGCCGGATACAGCCTCTTCCCACCACCTACCACCATGACTCACTTCAGCAAGGAAGGCCCTGCCTGTGGGCAAGAACAAGAGTGCTTCCAAATGTGATCGATCATCAGGAAGAAGATCTTTGCTATTGGATAGAAGTGACAGGCACGAGTGCTAGCATTAGCTTGCACTTGGGCTTTAAAAAGTAGCATAGTCTTCTGAGAACTCAAACAAGCTGCAGGAGGCTCACTGAGGAAGGTCAACGAGTCATCATTAAACTGGCCTTACTTGGAGAATATTGGCAACTTTATTCATATCTTCAGGTTGGGGATATAAAGCCACATGACAGATTTGAAGCAAATAATATTTTTGAGAATGGAAACATGACACGGGTTCAGACTACTGTGGTAGCTTCAGCAGGCCTGACTAACACAAAAGACTTCTGTACAATCATTGACATTGGACTAAAGTATGCAGAAAAACAAGACATTTTGATGAAGGAAAATTAACAGTTGGCCAAAGAAATAATTGGTTTGAAGATGGGAACCAATACATGCTCCAGCTAGGGGGCTATGACTGACTGTTGGACCAGAGGGTATCTTTATGATCCCAAAATGCAAACTGACAAACCTTCTGACCATGGTTAGTTTGAAGATGGGCTCCAGCAAAGGAGCCAGCCAGGTGGGGATGTTAGTGCCAGGTACCAGAAGAGACATCTACCATCAGAAGCTAACTGGCAACCAGTGGGCAACTTAATATTTCTCTATAAATGGGCAAAAAAAAGTCACTTCCCAGAAAAGGATAAGTATGAATGGGCTTGGGAGGCAAGTATATGATCCCAAATACTGTGCTGCTCCATCAGAACCTGTCATTCATAACAGAAGTCAAGGAATAGGAACAAATGAGTTGCAAATCAGTAATAGCGATTACTGAGCAGAATACCCAGATGAGCATCATGGCGAGTACCAAGTTGACTACCCCAGAGATTGCCAGTATGGTGACAAAGGCATTGATGATTAGATTCTCAGAGAGGAGCTCAGTATTAGCCCATTGTTTTTATTCAGTGAGACCCAAGCTAACCCTGAGCAATTTTTATCTTGTCTTCCTCAAACACTATTATGCTTATTGTACCTAAAGAGAATATTGCCTTGCATACATTCTTTTTTTGGAGAATTTAACTATTATGACACTAAAAAGACAACTGTGTACTCATTCTCTCACCTGAGCAGACAATATCTTTTTAGAGTTGTGTTTGGAAAGGAGCATGTACAACATTGGCCTACAGACATGTAGTTCTGGGTGGTGTGTGTGTTCTTCCTGTTTGTGCCAATTTATTGATGTAGAGTTGATCTGTTTTCTTCAACTGTATTTATTGCTGCATTTCTCAGCATAAACTTATCCCATTGTATTTTTTATAAATATTTTTTGGACATTAAAAAAGATATAAAGAGAACCACATGAAGACAGAAGGGCAGAGGAAGAGGAAGCTGGATAGAAGAGCTCCATAACACCTGGCTTTGAAAACCAGTGGGCTTATGTCTGCAGGAGCCAAGGCCAGCAAGAAACCAAGTTTGTACTCTCTCTAGGTCCTGAGGCAGAGGCAGCCATTTGTAAAGCACCTGGATCATAAGTGAAGGTAATACATTGACTGATTTTAGGGCATGAGCTAGAGGGCAGCGGTCTGGTCAGAGTTTCTTCAGGAACAGAAGTGCTGGTGGGTGTCATTTGTTTACTCTCCATCCACCTATGTAGTCCAATACTGGCAGACACTGTGTTTGACATACTTCGTTAACCTTGCTAACACTGTTCACCAACTGTGGCATTGCCCTGAGAATACACCTTGGCTGGCATCCCTCCTAAATGGCTCCTGCCTTGTAACATCCAGTGGGTGTCCTCAGCCAGCATTGGTGTTCCTCAAAAGTGGCCCCTATCTTGCTATACCTTGTGGGCAGCCTCCATTGACAATAGCACACAGCAGTGAGTGCAACAGTCCTATCACCAGCACACCAATAGCAGTTGTGGTCAAACTCACTAGCCAGCTGTATCAGGGGTGCTGCCCTGCACACCAGTGTACCTGCAATAGTGTGTCTAGGCCTTACAGCCAGCAGGGCCAGGAAACAGCCTTGCCTGCAAATGCATCCATAGCAGTTGTGGCCCAGCCACAACAGAAGGCCATACTAGTGAACACTTCTGGAGCACCTGGTTCTGGTGACCTGGGGCGGGGTGCATCTCTGGGCCCCACAGTACACCTTCTACTAAGACTAGTTTTCAATAGCAGGAGATGTAGCTGATCTACCGAGACATAGAAACAAAGAGGCAAAATGAAGATAAAAAAATATGTTAAAAAAAAAGCAAAATGAAATCTCAAAAAAGAACTAAATGAATGGAGGTAGGCTGTCATCTACATAAACAGTTCAAAGGAATAGTCATAAAGAGGCCCATTAAACTCTGCAGAACAGTGAGCAATTTAGTGAGGACTTCAACAAAGAGATATATAATGTAAAAAAGAAACAATCAGAACTGAAGAATGTAACAACTGAAATGAAAAATACACTAGAGGGAATCAATAGCAGATAGACAATGTAGTAGAATGGATTAGTAGTCAGGAAGACGGGAAAGCGGAAATCATCCAACTGGAAAAGCAAAATGAAAAAAAGATTAAAAAAAATGAGACTAGCATAAGGAACCCTTGGGACAACATCAAACCTACTAACATTTGTATCATAGGAGTCCCAGAAGGAGAAAAGAGAAAGGGACAGAAAACCTACTTGAGGAAATAATGGCTAAAACTTTCCTAACCTGGTGAAAGAAACAGAAATCCAAATCCAGAAAGTACAGAAAGTTCCCGAACGAGATGAACCCATAGAGACATAGGGTGACTAAATAGATAAAAAGTCAAGACTCTTACAAAAGCTGCCTACAAGAGACTCCAGATCTAAAGGGGTAAAAAATATTTCATACAAAAATAAATAAAAAAGAAAAAAGGCTGGAGTAGCAATACTTATACCAGACAAAATAGACTTTAAAACAAAGAATTAACAAGAGACAAGGGTATGACACAATGATAAAGGGATCAGTCCAACAGGAGGACATAATACTTGTTAACATCTGTGCACCCAACCTAGGAGCACCTTAGACAATATTTACAAACATAAGTAGAGAAATTGACAGTAGTACAGTAATACGATAATACTAGGAGATTTAAATATTCCACTTATATCAATGGATAGATCACTCAGACAAAATCAATAAGGAAACATTGGCCTTAAGCAATACATTAGATCAATGGATTATAATAAATATACACAGAACATTCTATTTAAAAACAATAGAAAACATTCTTCTCAAGTGCACATTAAACATTTTTCAGGATAAATCACATGTTAGGCCACAAAACAAGTCTCAATAAATTTAAGAAGATTGAAATTATATCAAGCATCTTTTCTGAACATAATAATATGAAACTATAAATTAGTTATAAGAGAAAAACTGACAAAAACACATTTGGAGGCTGAATAACATGCTACTAAACCACCGATGGGTCCAGTGAAGAAATCAAAGAAAAAAATCAAAAATACTTTGAGACAAATGAAAATGGAAACAATATTACAAAATCATGGGACACAGCAAAACCCTTTGTAAGGGAAAGCTTACAGTAATACAGGACTACTTCAAGAAACAAAAAAAATCTCAAATAATCTAACTTTTTACACCTAACAGAATTAGAGAAGAACAAAAAAAGTTAAAGTTAGTAGAAGAAAGAAAATAATAAAGACTAGAGAAGAAGTAAGTAAAATTGAGTTTGGATATTTCACTCTTCCTGGTTTCAAACTATAAAGCTGTATAATCAAAACAGTATGACACTGCAAAAACACATAAATAAGTGAAACAGAATAAAACACTCAAAAACAAATCCACACTTTTATAATCAACTAAATTTACAACAAAGGAGTCAAGAATATACAATGAAGAAGTCTTCGATAAATGGTATTGGAAAAACTGAACAGCTATATGCAAAAATATAAAACTGGACCATTTTCTCACACCATCTACAAAAATAAACTCAAAATGGATTAAAGATTTAAATGTAAGACCTGAAACCATAAAACTCCTAGAAGAAAAAGTAGGTAGTAAACTCTTTGACATTGGTCAGAAATATATTTTTGAATGTGTCTTCTTGGGCAAGAGCAACAAAATAAAAAAATAAACAAATGGAACTACATTAGACCAAAAGGTTTTTGAGTAGTAAAGAAAATCATCAACAAAACGAAAAGACAACCTACTGACTGAGGGAAGATATTTGCAAATGATATATCTGATAAAGGATTAATATCCAAAATATATAAAGACTTTATACAACTCAACCTCAGAAAAACAAATAATTCAATTCAAAAATAGATATTTTGAATACCTAAATAGATATTTCTTCAAAGAAGACATGCAGATGGTGAACAGACACATGAAAAAGTGCTCAAAATTACCAGTCATCAGGAAAACGCAGGCAAAAACCATGAGATATCACTCACACCTATCAGAATTGCAACCAGTGAAAAGAAATGACAAGTGTTGGTGAGATTGTGGAGAAAAGAGAACTCTCATGCACTGTTGGTGGAGTTGCAAATTGGCACATCCACTATGGAAAACACTATGGAATTTCCTCAAAAAATTAAATATAGAACTACCATACAATTTATCAATTCCAGTTCTGGGAATTTATCCTAAGAAAATGAAAAAACTAATTATATATGGCACTTAGGTGTCCACTGATAGATAAATGAATAAAGAAGAGGTGGATATAGAACAATGAAATATTACTCAACCATAAGGAAGAATAAAATCTTACCATTTATGACTACATGGATGGACCATGGATGATTAAGTGGAATAAGTCATAAAAAGAAAAATATTGCATCATTTCACTTATACATGGAACCTAAACTAAACATATGAACAAACAAAACAAAACAGACTCATAAATACAGAGAACAAACTGATAGTTTCCAGAGGGTTGGGTAGTGGGCAGAACAGGCAAAAAGGTGAAGGGGATTAAGAGCTGCAAACTTATAGTTATAATATAACTATAGTCACAGGAATGTAGTGTACAACACGGAATGCAGCCAATAATATCACAAGGACTTTGTACAGTGACAGATGAGTACTAGACTTCTCGTGGTGATCACATCATAAGTTATGTAAATGTTAGATCACTTGGAAGTACATCAGAAACTAATACAGTATTGTAGGTCAGCTAGACTTTAATTAAAAGAGTTTCACACTCCAGAATTTAAAAAAGAAAAAAATACTGTCAATCAAGAATAATACTATACCCAGCAAGTTTCCTTCAGAAATAAAGATTTTACTGAACAAACAAAACCTGAAAAAATTCATCACCACTAGCTATGCCTTACAAATACATAAAAGTTCTTGGGGTGGAAATAAAACAATGCTAATTAACATCACAACAACATAAGAAGGCAGTGTCAAACTCACTGGTAATGGAAAATATATAGTCAAATGTACATTCTGTAATATGTTAATGATAGTGCATAGTTCATTTACGACTCTAGGTTAGAAGTTCAAATAACAAAGGTAGAAAAAATAACTATAATGAAAATAATTTGTTAATTGTCACACAATATAAAGAATAAGTAGATTGTAACATCAATAACCTAAAATGAGAGAGGAGAAGCAGAATATAAAGCTTAGAAATTCCATTAAACTTAAGTTGTTATTAATTTAAATAAACTGTTATAATTTTAAGATGTAAGCCTCATGGTAACCCAGAGAGAATAACCTATAGTAATTATACAAAAGAATACTATAAAGAAGTCAAAGCAGACTGATGTCTCAAGGTATCAAGACACAGAAGCAGACAGCAGAATAAGTAACAAGAAATAATAGGTCTACAAAACGACCAGAAAACTTTAACAAACTGGTAATAGTTAAGTACTTCATCATCAACATTTACTTTGATTGTAAATGGATTAAATTATCCATAAAAAACCATGGACAGTTTGAATGTATATTTCAAAAATGATCCAATGATATGATTCCCTTATATAAATTAGAATAAAAAAATGCATACAGTTGATCCTTTCCATCCATGGATTCCCAAACATGGATCAAAGACACTGTTTTGTTTTTATGTGAGATTGGTTCGATTTGCAGATGTGAAACCCAGGGACCTGAAGGGCCCGACTGCATATTTATTGAAAAAAAAGCCCATATATAAGTGGACTTGCATAGTTAAACATTGTGTTGTTCAAGGGTCACCTGTGCGTGTGTGTGTGTGTGTGTGTGTGTGTGTGTGTGTGTTTAAAAAAGCCATTAATATTAACAAGAAGATAACACAAAATCATAAGCAGTTATTTCATGGAAAAGGACACAAGTGGCCAATAAAGATCTGAAATAGATGAGATTTCAAGAATGGGGTTTCTCCTCCATTCAAGTAGAAAAAAAGAAATAAAAGATTTAGACGATATCAAGTATTGGTGAATATGTTCAAGGGTGTACCATTTAACACTACTGATCAGAATGTACACAGATATGACAATTTTAGTGAAGAGATTGACAACACATGCATACTGCACATTCATATTGACAGTCCTGCTTTCTATTGCTAGGTATACTCCCAAAGGAAATTTTTGCAGTTTTAAGAAGTTATATAAAGAAATATTCAAAAACCTGTTCTTTGAGGCAGAAATATAAAAATTCTAAAGGTTCATCCATAGGTGTGTTAATAAATAATGTGTAATATTCACACAAAATATATTACAATAACCCAAATCAATAAACTCTAGGAATCTGAAATATATAAAATTAATATTAGTGACATAATAACATAAAAAATTTCATAAAAGTTACAGAATAGTGCACAATACCTTTTAAAGAAAAAAGTAAACTGTTAAAATAAAAGATGTTTAATGTCTACACTTAGATAAGATAAAACTAAATGAAAGAGTATGAGTGTGTTGAGTACTGGGTTCCTTTTTGTGGTAGGTGTAGGAAAATGGGGCAAAGGGAGACCACATTTTAAATATAACTTGCTGTTCAGTTTCTGGATTTTATATTGGTTGGCTGTTTCAGGGTGTTTTTTAAAG
The DNA here is from genome assembly GCA_004027375.1 of Macroglossus sobrinus. Classification (NCBI taxonomy): domain Eukaryota; kingdom Metazoa; phylum Chordata; class Mammalia; order Chiroptera; family Pteropodidae; genus Macroglossus; species Macroglossus sobrinus. The sequence goes on from PVKZ01004019.1 coordinate 51,281, forward strand.
ATCAACAACAAACAACCAAAATTTTATAATAAATAGAAATAAAAAAGAATCACGCTCCCCATCAAAATTTATATATTTGAGAGAGACACTTTAGAGAAGATTCAAATAAATATTCACATATTAGTATACTAAAGTCATTTGATTTAAATGATTCCCTAAATTAACAAATGATTCAGTTTAATCAGAAACAAAATCTAAAAGCGGGTATTGTGTATAACTAAAATTATATATGTATGTATTTATATATGTGTATATATATACAAATACACAATCACACACACACACACACATACACAGAGACACACACACACACACACACACACACACACACACACACACACACGTAAAGGCCAAGAAGAGATAAAAACAATCTTCAAGAAGTAGTTTACAAAAACCATACTGGAATTAAAGCAAATAAAACTAGTTGGAGTAATGAACAGGTAAATTTCAAAAACTTTCAAGACTTATTCCATGGATTCCCCCAAAAACACAGCCTCAGGCAATGATTTAAGCTTCACTTTTTATTGTGAATTGTCATTCCAGGGAAGTAATGTTTAGAAAAATATAGTGAGCAGAAATGTAAAGAGGGAAAACATGAATCTGTCAAAAGGGGCATCTAATAAATGCAACTGAAGGCTCAGCTTCATAGAATCATCTTCTGAAACCCATATAAACTGACCAGTTTTGTCATTTGGTGCCTGTCTTTCATATTTCATCATTTTTTCCTGCAGGAAATTAACTTCATTCTTTCACCCTGCAGAAGGAAGGCAGAGACACAGGGCACAAGCAGAGTATACAGAGAAGCTGGTCAGCATGTGGCTTGGCCGGAGAGGAGCACAGGGCTCAATAGCCCTGGTGACCAACTGGATGAGAGGATCAGGTGACCAATGGGCTGAGAGGGTCAGAGGCTGGAGCATGAGAGGAGTTGAGTGTGTTTTCCCCTTGACCAAGCCATATATGCTCTTATACAACAGTAACCACAAACCAAGTATCAGGTAAAGATTAATCTGTTTCAGTACAAATACCATAGCCAGCAAGGCATCTGTAATTGATGCACTCTTGACTGAAATCTTCTCTACCTTACTGCCATAGACAGGGGCCAGCTGAGGCTTGGGGGTGGCTGGATCAGTGAATTGAGCAAGACTCTGAGGACATCCATGTCCCTACATTCTTCATGGTCGTGTGAATCCTGGTGATTCCTCCTAAGATACAGCATCACTTCTAATTCACTAACCCACTTAGAGAGTGGTGTTTAGGGGTATTGTGTGCTTTCTCTTCCATGTCAGAATGACCATGACTCCACAGTCCAGGGAACCGATGGGTAGACACTGCTGATTTTTATCCTTGTATTACTTTCTTATTGTGAGAAAACAGCCAATGATCCAGTGGGGATGGATCAGAACTAATGATCCATCTATTACCTGGTCTCTAAAGATTTCTACTTGGGCCTGAGGACAAAAGTGATCTTTAAAATCCTTGATATTGATGATGGCTCAGACAGTGTAGCTAATCACACTTAACAAGTTTAGATACTACAATTTCCCCAATGCATTAACTTTAAAAAGTGGTGACAGAAATATCTGGGAAATGAGGTGAGAAATATTTATTCTTTATATATTTGGTGAACTCACAGTGCTTCCTGGAAGAAATGTTTAAATGATGCACTCTGGATCATGAATTGTCAGATCCCTACCCTGGGTGAAAGACTATGATATTCAACTCTGATTGATGTTTTTCTTCTGCTTGACAGATATATAGGGTTGTTTTTTTTTTTTGTGGCAGGGAGGAGTATACTTACTAGGCAACATTCTTGCAAGCTGTCCATCTATCTTGTTATGTCTACTGTACATCCCTGCGGGTCTGGATTCTCTAGATACCATTTGTTTCTTAACTCTCACTATAAAATTATACCCACTTTTTCACTGCCACATGCTCTGGCATTCCAGAGCAACATCACACTCGGTTACCATGGCTTCCACTCCCATCCCCAGTTGTTAACCTTGCCTTTGTATATGTATGACCACCAAGTTTTTCAAAGAGGGGGTTATCACCTCATCAGAGATTTCTTTATGGCCACAGTAAAGAGGAGTCCTTCTGTGCTATCCTAAGGTACACAGTCATTGGTGGGTAGTCTGGAATCACATGGCATATCTGTTCTAATATCCCCAGTAACCTGGGCCTTCTAATTGTCCCTCGGTACACTCTCAAGGCAGTTTTGTCATCTCCGTGACATTTACTTTAGTCACTCTTATTGTAAAACTCCTAGTACCTTCTGGATTCACACAAAAATTTTGTATCTTGTCATGGTGAGAGTCTCCATACAAATAATTATTCCCTGAAGAGACATATGCTATGGTCCCTCCCAGGCCATTGTAATCAAGATCATTGCCACGTGTGGTACCCAAGTTTCTGTCTGTGCATTCTAGTGAGGTCTAGGTATGGATGTAAGACAGGGCAAATTCCCCTAAGTTGGGAATTTGCACTGGAAGAGATGTAGGTTCTTGTGGAGAGCATAGAAAAAATTCAAGCACAAGCCAAAGTTAGAGCCAAAAGTTTGTTAGAGAAGGGGCAACACTCACAGAGTGTGATCTCTCAGAGGCAGAGTGGAAGAGACTGAGAGAGATTCAGAGAGACAGAGACAATAGAGAGGGACATGGACAGTGAGAGAGACAGAGTAAAGGCACTTACAGGGACTGAGAGAAAGATACTGGGAGGGACAGAGTATTCAGGAAATGTCCAGGAAATCCAGTTTATATATTATTCTTTAGTTCCAGTGAGTTACATTTTAAAGTCTTTGTTTACCCATTTTTCTTTGATACAGACATACAGTGAGGAAAGATAAGAGTATGTAGCATAAAAAGAGGAGAATATATAGTATGAAAGAACTGCTGCAGTTCCCAGCCTTTAATCCTTAGATCCCCCCCTAGTTTTAGTCATATAGAATAAATGATTTTATTTTGTGTAGGGAGCCACTTACAGACTCTGTTTTCCAGTTTCCCCTTCACAGATATAAAGAATGGGTTGTTAGCAATCTCTGCAGAAATCTTCCTTTGTCCTGAAGGTGTCTTCCTAGACCACAACATAGCATCATAAGATTAGCCCCACAAGATGACGTACCTAAAGGGTAGTCTCAATTGGTGCCAGAGCCCACTGGGGCAAATCCATCTCCAAAGAGTCAGCCCCTGTACAACAGTTACTATGTATGCTGTGATCATGGCCAATCCTCAAAGCCAGTAAGAATGAAAGTAAATCATACTCACTGATGTGCCAACAGCAATCAAGCCTCAAGTACAAAGATTAGCACACATAACCCACACAAGGGACACCACTGAAGCACCAGGCTAAGGTGACAAGGAAGAGAGAACACCTACTGCAAAAGATAATTCTACCAAGACTGGGAGACATAGGAGATCTACCTAATACAAAGAAACACACACAGAAAGGCAGCCAAAATGAGAAAACAAAGAAACATATTTCAAATGAAATAAAAAGAGAAATTTCAGGGAAAAAAAATGAAATAGAGATAGAGATCTACCAGCTACAGAGTTTAAACACTGCCTATAAGGAAGCTCAATAACCTTAGTGGAAACTTAAAGAAATAATAAGCATTAAAAAACCATAGAAACATGTAAAAAATAACCAGTTAAAAATGAAGAATAGAATAACTGAAATGAAGAATACACTAGGAGAAATCAACAGCAGATTATATAAAGCAGAGGATACAATTAGTGATTTGAAAGATAAAGCAGCAGAAAATGCAATCAAAACAACAACAACAAAAAGGAATAAAAAAGAGGATAGTTTAAGGGACCTCTGGGACAATATCAAACATAACAGCATTCACATTGTAGGGGTCCAGAAGAAGTAAAGAGATAGCAAAGGACTGAGAACTTATTTGAATAAATAATGAAAAATTTTCCTAATTTGGTGAAGGAAATAGACATACAAGTTCAGGAAACAAAGAGTTCCAAACAAGATGAACCCAAAGACACATCATAATTAAAATGCAAAAGTTAAAGATAAAAAGAATCTTAAAAGTAGCAAGAGACAGTTAGTTACCTAGAAAGGAGCCCCCATAAGACTGTCAGCTGATTTCTCAACAGAAATATTGCAGGACAGAAGGGATTGACATGAAATATGCAAAGTGATGAAAAGCAAAAACCTACAAACAAGATTACTCTATGCATCAAGGCTAACAATTAAAATTAAAAAAGCAATAAAGAGTTTCCAGACAAAATAAAGCTAAAAAAGTTCATTACAACCATACCAGTTTTAGAAAAATATTAGAGACATTTCAAAAGAAGGAAAAAATAAAACATAAATATGAATAATAAAATGGCAATAACTATGTACCTATAAATAATCACTTAAAATAGAAATCAATTAAGTTCTCCAATTAATAGACTTAGGGTAGCTAAATGGATACAAAAACAAGACCCATACATATGCTGTCTACAAGAGATACACTTTAGATCAAAAGACACACACAGACAGACATTAAAGGGATGGAATAAAACATTTCATAAAATGGAAATAATAAAAGCTGAAATCGTAATATTTATATTACAAATTTACATTAAAATAAAGCCTATAAAAAGAGACAAAGAAGAGCACTTTATAATAATAAAGAGAGCAATCTAAGAAGAGGTTATAACACTTATAAACATTTATGCACTCAATTCAGAAGCAACTAAATACATAAAGCAAACTTAACTCACATATAGGAGAGGTTTACAGTAAAACAATTACAAGAAAAATTTAACGGTTCATTGACATCAATGGATATTAAACATGACCAAAAATCAACAAGGTATAGCAGCCTTAAGAGTTACATTAGACCATATGGATTTAATTGATAGTTGTAGAGCATTTTAACCAAAAGCAGCAGAATATACATTCTTTTCATGTATACGTGGTACATTTTTCAAGATAGACCATGTGTTAGGCCACAAAACAAGTCTCAATAAATTTAGAAAGTTTGAAATCATATCATGTATCTTCTCTGACACAGAGCTACGAAACTAGAAATTAATTACAAGAAAAAAAATCTGAAAAACACACATGAAGACTAAATAAATGCTACTAAACAATAAAAGGGTTAACAATGAGATCAGTGAAGAAATAAAAGATACCTTGAGACAAATGAAAATAAAACCACAACAATTCAAAACCTATGGCACAGAGTAAAAGCAGTCTTAAGAGGGAAATTCATAGCAACATAGCATAACCTCAAAAAAAAAAAACAAGAAAAATTTCAATGTAAAAAATCTAAACTTACACATAAAAAAATAGAAAAAAAACAGAGTATAAAGAAGGAGATAAAGATCAGAGCCAAAATAAATGAAATAGTGTCTAAAAACAATACAAAAGATCAATGAAATCAAAAGCTGGTTCTCTGAAAGAAAAAAGAAAAATGATAAACCTTTAACCAGACTCTTTAAGAAAAAAAGAGATCTAAATAAATAAAATCAGAAATAAAAGAGAAGTGACAACACAAAAATAAAAAGAAGTATAAGAAATGCTATGAACAGTTAGTTTTATACCAACAAATTGGAAAATCTGGAAAAAAATGGATTAATTCCAAGAAACATACAATCATCTAAGACTGAATAAAAAAGAAAGACAATCTGAATAAACTGATTACTACTAAGAACATGGGATCAGTAATAATAATAATAATAATAATAATAATAATAATTAATAATAACCATAATAATAAAAACCTTCAACAAACAAAAGCTCTAGACCAATTACATCACAGGTGAATTTTATCAAACACTTGAAGAACACTTAAAATTTATCCTCCTCAAACTATTACAAAAATTCAAGAGGAAGAAAGGCTTCCAGCTTATTTACTCTGACCATGACCCTGATTTCAAAACCAGATAAATATATTATAAGAAAAGCAAATTATAAGCCAATGTCCCTGATGAACATAGATGCAAAAAAATTTTAACAAAATATTAGCAAACCTAATTTAGCAATTTATTGAAATTGTTATACACCATGTTTAAGTGGGATTTATTCCTCAGAGGGAAGTTTGGTTCGATATCTGCAGATCAATTAACATGATACACCACATAAACAAAATGACGGTTAAACATCATATGATCATATCAATGGATGCAGAAAAAGCATTAGGCAAATTTAGCACCCATTTATGATAAAAACTATCAGTAAAGTGGAAATAGTGGGAACATGCTTCAACATAATAAAGGCTCTATATGACAAATCCACAACTAACATTATACTCAATGGTGAAAAGCTAAAAATATTCTCCATAAAATCAAGAACAAGTCACGTATGTACTCTCATCATTTTCATTCAATATAGTATTGGAAGTCCTAGCCACAGACTTCAGACAAGATTTCTAAAGATTTCATTAAAAATCTGTTAGAATTGATCAATGAATTTTATAAAGCAGAATACAAAATTAATATTCAGATAACAGTTGCATTTATATTCACCAATAACAAACTATCAGTAAAAATTAGGAAAACAATTTCTTTTACAATCACATTAAAAAATACCTAGGAATAAATTTAACCAAGGAGGTAAAAGACCTGTACTCAGAAATTATAAGACATTGAAGAAATGAACCAAAGATACAAACAAATTAAATAATATACCTTGTACATTGATAGAAAAATTAACATTATTAAAATGGCCATACTACCGAAAGAAATCTATAGGTTCAATGCAATTCCTATCAAAATATCAATGACATTTTTCACAGAAGTAGAACATAATTTTAAAATTAAATAGAACCATAAAAACCTTGAATAACCACAACAATCTTGAGAAAGAAGAACAAAGTTAGAGGTATTATGCTACCTGATATCCAAATAAAACATGCCTATATAGCTGTTTAATCTATGACAAAAAAATACAATGAAGTAAAGACAGTCTATTTAATAAATAGTGTTTGAAAAACTAGACAGATACATGCAAAAAATAAAAAATAAAACTAGACCACGTTCTTACACCATATAAAAAACACAAAATAGATTGAAGACTTAAATGTAAGACCCAAACCATAAAACTCCCTAGAAGAAAACATAGGCAGTAAACTCTCTGACATTGCTCTAAGTAATAGTTTTTTCTGATATATCTTTTTAAGCAAGGAAAATAACAACAACAGAAATAAATAAATGGGACTATATTAAACCAAAAAGTTTTTGCACAGCAAAGGAAATCATCAACAAAATGGGATAAAAAAACAATATACTAAATGGGAGAAGATATATGTTTAATAGAGCACTATTTACAATAGCCAAGATATGGCAGCAATTTAAGCATCCTTCAATAGATGAATAGGTTGAGAAGATGTAGAACATATATATAATTGAATATTACTTGGTCATAAAAAAAGTCTTATTTGTAAAAACTTAGATGGGCCTGGATGGTTAATGCTAAGTTGAATAAGTCAAACAGAGAAAAACAAATACCATATGATCTCTCTTATGTGTTGAATCTAAAGAATACAATAAATGAACAAAATAGAAGCAGACTCATAGATGCAGAGAACAAACTGAAAGTTGAGAATGGAAGGGTTTGGGAGCTGATTGAAAGAAGTAAAGGGATTAAGAAGTATAAGTTAGTAGTTACAAAATAGTGACACAGATGTGAATATAACATAGGAAATATAGTCAATAATATTGTAATAACTTTGTATAGTCCTAGTGGGTACTAGTCTTATAAGGGGATCACTTCAAAATTATATAAATGTCTAATCAATATGCTGTGCACCTGAAACAAATATATATTAAATGTCAGCTCTAATCGAAAAAAAAGTAATAAGAAGTGGGGAAGCTGAAGTGGATAAAGAAGTTCAAATTTCCAGTTATAAAATAAATAAGTTGTGGGGATGTAATGTATAGCATAGGGGATATATATATTATAGTAAAATTGTTCAGTGTCAGATGGTTGCTAGACTTACAATGGTGATCACTTCTTTAGGTATATAAACATGAATAACTATGTTACATACCTAAAACTAATAATATTGTATGTTAGCTGTATTTTAATAAAATTTTTTAAAAGACAAAAATACTTCAAGAAATTGTTCATGATAATTCCAATCTGATAAAAATATAACAGTTCTACACATAACCCTATATCATCATGTTAGTTCATTACACAGAGACACTCTATAGAGAGGATTTATATAAACTTCCTCCCCCCACAAAGTGAGGAAAGTGTTGCCAATTCTCCTCTAATATTCCCACAAAAGCCCCAAACAAGAGCTATTAGGGCTCTACACGTTAATGGACAAGTGCTATAATAAGTACAAAAAGTCTGAGGAGAATATTGGCTTTGAGTGTAGCTTAGAGTTCACTTCTGGAAGCGTAGTAGACTAGTGAAGAAAATAAGTTGGGCTGTGAATCTGGAAGACAGATCTTTAGACATGTTGGAGGAGCAGATATAAATCTTTGCAATTCCATGTGCACCATTTTGGATGTTGCTTCTTCATCATGTGGATAGCCAATACAGCAGACAGACCATGGCCTTTTCTGGTAGAGTGAATGCATGTGGTAGCTATGCGCTTATGCTGGCATGTGACTACAGGAAGAAATACACTTTACTGCACCTCATGTTTTAAACAGGATTACACAGGTATATATTTTTTATGAGATGTTCTTTTGTATTTTTATTTTATTATGAGGATAAAATACAGAGGTGACATGATAAATTGATTTAATGACTCAACTAATGTTTGCAATACAAGTTTCAAAATGAAACAAAACATATTTAGTTTTTATGGAGAGACTTCTTTTACTTAATTCCAAAGTGTGCGTCTTCCAGGGGCTACATTTTCTCAGTCTCAGAGATAAATCTATAAAATGCTGAGGTAGCCTGTGAATTTAGGCAAAAAAAAAAAAAAAAGCAGGATTGTTAGAACATTTCTGCAGTCAGGTTCAGCTATTTACACAACTAAATTGAGGATTAGGGAAAAGGCAAAAATAGTCATTTTGCTTGACATTCAGCACTGTGTATATTTCTTTCAGAGATGCCATCTGAGTGGCTATGGGTAGTCATGGAAATATTTTAATAAAGTGCAAATAAGTAACTTGACTGATAAAGAATTTAAAGTAATACTTATAAGTATGTTCACTAAACTTGAGAGAAGAATAGAAAACAATGAGAACTTTAACAGAGTTAGAAAATATAAAATAAAACAATTCAGAACCGAAGACAATGACTAAAATGAAAAATAAACAAGAGGAAATCAACAATAAATTAGACATTGTAGAACAAGAGATTAACAACGTGGAAAATAGAATAGTGGAAATTATCCAATAAGAACAGAAAAAAAAAATTAAAAGGATAGTTTAAAGAAAAATGCTAATCACATTTATAAACGTCACAAATGAAGAAGAAAAAGAATGAGGCAGACAATTTATTTGAAGAAATAATGGCTGAAAAATGACTCCAAAAAGATGTATGCAAAGACACATTATAATTAAAGTGTCAAAGTTTAAAGACAAAGAGATAATTTTAAATGGATCAATAGGAAAAAAAAACTAGTCACATACAAGAGAAATGCCATAAAATTATTAAGTGATTTATCAGCAGAGACTTTGTAGCCCACAAGGGAGTGGAAAGACACATTGAAAGTGCTAAAAGAAAAGAACCTACAATCTCAAAACTCTACCCAGAAATGTTATTTATAATTGAAGGAGAAATAATTTCTTAGACAAGCAAAAACTAAAGGAGTTCATCACCACTAAACTACTTTTACAAGAAATGCTAAAGGGACTTCATTAAATAGAAAAGAAAAGTCCACAACCAGAAAATACATCAATATATACTTTTTAAAAATCTCACTGGTAAAGACAAATATATAGTAAAGACAATAGATCAGCCACTAAAAAATTATATGCAAAAGCAAAATGCAAAAGAAAAAAAATCAACTCTAAGCAGTTAGGGGATAACACAAAACAAAAGGATGTAATATGATATAAAATACATAAAGCATAAAAGGGTATTATGAAATGATAAAGTATATAGTCTAGAACAAGATATAACACTCATAAATATTTATGCATCCAGTATAGAAGCATCTTAAATATATAAAACAAATATTAAGAGACATAAAGGAAAATTTGACAATAACTTGCCTGATAAAGAATTCAAAGTAATTCTATAATAATAGTAGCAGACTTTAATATCCCTTCACATCAATTCTTAGATCTTCCAGACAGAAAATTAATCAGGAAACATTAGCCATAAAAGACACATTAAATCAAAGTTTCATAGATATAAACAGAACATTTTATTCAAAAACTGCAGAATACACATTCTTTTCAAGTGCACATAGAATATTCTCCAGGATAAATCACATGTTAGGATATAAAACAAACCTCCATAAATTCAAGAAAGTTGAAATTATATCAAGCATATTTTCCAATCCCAATGATATAAAACTAGAAATCAATTACAGAAAAAAAAAACTGAAAAAAAATACAAAAAGGTGGAGACTAAACAACATGCTACTAAAACAGTGTGTCTGTCAACAAATAAACAGGTAATTAAAAATATCTTGTGACAAATAAAAATGCAAACAAAACTTTCTGAAATCTATGTGATGCAGGAATAGTAGTTGTAAGAGAGAATCAAATAGGAACACATATCTACATCAAGAAACAAGAAATTGAGTATAAAAAATAGAAATTATCAATGAAACTAAAAGTTGGTTATTTAAAAAGATAAACAAAATAATAAACATTTAGCTGAACTCATCAAGAAAAAAAGAGGATGCTTAAATAAATCAAATCAGAAATGAAAGGAGAAGTTACAATCCTACCATAGAAATATAAATTATCATGAAAAAATACTATGAGCAATTATATGTCAATAAATGGATCACCTAAAAAAAATAGATAAATTTCTAGAAACAGAAAACTTTCCAAGATTGAACCAGGAAAAATGCAGAAAAATCTGAAGAGACCAATTGCAGTCACAAATTTGAATTAGTAATCAAAACCTCTGCAAAACAAAAATTTAGAACCAGATGACTTCACAGATTTCCTCAAAGAGTTAAAGATACATTAATACTTGTCCTTCTCAATATAGTGTATTCCAAAATATTGAAGTCAAAGGAACACTTCAAACTCATTCTGCAATACCAACATTATCCTGATGTAAAGACCAAACAAATTAACTAAAAAAATTTCAGGCCAATATCCCTGATAAACATAGACACAAAAATGCTCAACATGATATTAGCACACCAAATTCAACAATATATTAATAGGGTCATACATCATGATCAAGTGAGATTTATTCTGGGGCTTCAAGGACAGTTCAATATCCCCAAATCAATGAACATCATATACCACAGAAGCATTACCAAAGATAAACATTATATAATCATCTCAATTGACCCAGAAAAAGCATTTGACAAAATTAAACATAGTTATAATTTAAAAAAAACTCTCAACAAAGGAGGTATTGAGAAAATTTACCTCAATTATAATAAAGGCCATATAAGACAAATCCACAACTAATGTTATACTCAATGGCAAAAACTGAAAGCTTTTTCTTTAAGATCAGGAACAAGACACTCAGCAATTCTATTCAACCTATCATTCGAAGTTCTAGCCACAGCGCTCACAAAAGAAAAAAAAGGCATCCAAATTGTTATGCAAGAAATAAAACTGTCACCATTTGCAGATGAAATAATACTATATACAATAAACTATAAATATTCCACAAAAATTTTGTATAATTAATTTAAAAATTAAATAAAATTGCAGAATACAAAATTAATATACAGAAATACATTGTTTCTATACATTAAAAATAATCACAAAGATAACTTAAGAAAATAATTGCATCAATCAATCAAATCCCTAAAATAAATTTAACCAAGGAGATGAAAAACCTGTACTCTAAAAACTGTAAGACATTGGTAAAATATATTGAAAATGACACCAATAAATAAAAGCATATACCATGTTCATGGACTGGAAAAAATAATATTGTTAAAATATTCATACTACTCCAAACACGGTAAAGAGTCAGTGCAATCTCAAAATGCCGATGACATTTTTTTTATGAAACTAGAACAAATAATCCTAAAATTTATGTGGAACCACAAAACAAAAACCTGAATAGCCTAAGTATAGTGAAATACTGCCATTTGCAACAAAATGGATGGATCTTGAGATTACCATGCCAAGCAAAATAAGTCAGACAGAAAAGCAGAGAACCATATGATTTCACAAATGTAGGACAACAAAATACAATGACTGGTAAAAGAATGTGTAAGAGGTTTTTGTTTAGCTTCTTTCAATGCTCATCTATTAATTAATGAAGAAGCAAAGAGAAACGAGAAATAACATCATCTTTCCTACTTCTAGATTTGGAAGTTTGCCACACAATTCTTCCTAGCCACACCTGGGTTTGTTGAACGTATTGTACAGTCCCTTAAATATGTGTGCTTATATTAGTGTATATTCTAACAGGTATTGATACAGTGGGGTCTTCCATTACTCATCACACTTTAATGAAATTGGTGAATAGAAGTTGAAGGGTGCTTCAGCTGCCTGGAAATATAATTTGTAGGAAGCTTTGATTCACTTTTTTTCCTCTTACATCCATGGGGTTGAAGTGTTCACTAACAAAACAACATGGCACTAATCATAGGCATTGTGTGCTCCAAGGGAGGAGGTGCGCACCTTAATTGGAAGAGCAATGCTGGGCTCAGTACAAAGTCTCCTGGGATTGTGGGTAAAACTTTTAACGAGTTTGGATAAATGGAGCACCCATTGAGCCTTCTTAAATAGCTTCTTAATTAGCAAGAGTTAAAACTTTACCTTTCCCCTGAGAATCTGTGATTAATTGGATTCTTAACCTATTAGAGGAAATAAGAGAAACTCTTCGGGATCAGTAAGCATCTTTTATTAGCAAACAAAGGAGGCAATGTTGTGTGGTTGCCATGACAACACCTGGCCGAGAGATGAACTTTATAGCAGTAAAGTATTCTCTCTATGAGCTGTTTAGCCATCTTGTGCCTGGTGTACAATAGTCACAGGTGACATGATAAGCTTTTAACAGTAAAACACTGTTTCCTGCTGTCCAGATGTGAAGGCATGAAGCCAAAATAGGTTAATTCATACTCACACACACATACACAATTTAGATTGATTTATCGGTATTAAATAAATGCACAGATTTTCACTACAAATGTAATTACTGTATCATTTATTGTAATATATCTGGCATGTGTATAAAAATGTGATAAAAACCTGCCAACCAGAAATATGCTTACAGAAGGAATTTCATCATTTCACTTTATAATGGGTCATTATGTATTCACGAAGAGAAATGTCTTTTGGATAGTCTCTAAGGTTACGAAAAATTCAACTAGACAATTATCCTCAATTTTATATCATCTTATCAATATGATCAATAGACATGGATATATGTTTCAAATTCAGAATATTTAAATTAAAAGAACAAATGTATACTATATTTTGAAATATTTCAAATATACAGATAGGAGTAGGGATAATATAATGCACATTTAGAAATCTAGCACCTAGGTTAATCTTGCTCACACTTTTGTTTATTTGTCTATAATACTTTAAAAAATAAACACAAAATGCAGATAGAAACAAGTCCTTGTGGTGCCTGTCCTAATACTACCCCAAGGTCCCTACCTTCTACTGCTTAAGCAGAAAGTAGTAGCATGTAGTCAGTGTCACGCCCCTTACTCAAGCTCCACTGCAGCATTCTTCTGGTTAAAATGGGACAGAAACAATTTCCAAGACTCCCTTGTTTCTTCGGTACTCTATAACTGCCAGCAATTTGGCCAGTTTAATGTTTGCTCCAGTGACCTGCGATGTGGAAGTAAAATACAGGGCACTTCTGTCCCCATCTGACAGTTGTAACCATGAATTAATACTTTAAGAGAGGAAGCAGTACTTTCTCTGCGGTGGCCTTCCAGCATCCTTGCTCCCTTCCTGCAGAGTGTCATGATGGTGGGTTATCTCTTAGTTTTGCTGGAGCAGAGGTTGTGGGATGGTCATCTCAAATTGTCCAGGACAAAAATTCTTTACCAAAAACCTTTCTGTTTAGTTTCCTGCACTAACCATGATAGCAAAGGGAAAAAAGTGTGGTTTCATTTTTGGCTAAAATGTATAAATCCACAAAGATTACTTACTTTTGCTTGAAATTATTTACTTATTAAAAAAAATTTGAATATAAAACTGTTTATTGACCACTTTTTACCAGTATTTACAATTAAGGAATATACAGCTGCATAACATTCTGATTACTACAAAGTTATTGTTTTTCTTTGCTTCTGCTGAACTGGTAATCCAAACACTGATATCGAGTTAACATGTAAGGAATGAACTGGGATAATGAAAATACATGCAGGTCAAAAGTTTAGATTATAAAAGTTCATTTATGCATTTATCCCAGCAGGTCCTAAACTGCCAGGTCTTTAATCATCTCTAACCTTCATTTCATGAACAAAGTCGTAAACGTTTAATACATCTAATTCTTTAAGTTAATGCAGCACAAGGATTTCATCTCTCCTAAAGGAATCTTTAAATAAGTCTTACTTTCCTTATTAAAACACAGCAGGATTTGCCTAGTCTTCTCATTTCGGTGGGGAGGTTGTTCGTAGTGACAAAATTTTCCTTTAGTAGTTTTATAAATAAACATGCATTTTTATGACTATAGATACAAATATAGAGTTTGATATGGCTGCTTTAAATTGTCCAATTTTAGCTGCTTAGATTACACGTAAATTGCCCAAATTAATTACAAATTATCTCTTTAATTTCAAAGGTTTCTTAGGTTGCTGAAAATGATGGCATCCCGGAATGATGGGCCAATCCTTGGTGGTGAAATGCTATTTTGTTTTTATAAATGTTAAAAAAAGAAAGAAAGAAAACCATTTATATATGTATTCTATGTATACACACCAAAAAGAAACTAAATAAACATAAAACCCAGGGTGATCCTTAGGCATACACCAATCATGAGCAAGTAGTGACAAAGGAGGTTCTAACATTTAGAAAATCGGTTCTCTAATGCAGAGGAAAAAATACACCATGGTGTCAAATGTTCTTTTCTGATAAAGAAAGCAAATACAGAAAGCTTTTGTTCAAAGTAACCAGTGCTATAGATGCAGCCTTCCCCATCCTCATGACTCCTCCAATAGTACTTCAAAGCAAACATATCAAATTGATTTTCATTAGAATGGAGTTATTTCTTCACACTATCACATCAAAAAACAAGACCCAGATGACATATATGTGTATAACAACACAAACAATTACTGAGCTTTGTCTTCAGACAAAAATGCCAAGTTAGTCTCTCTTTATAGAAAGCAATTACCATTTGAGGACACTTCTTATTTGCCTCTTTTGCCAGCATCAGATCTGCCTCATCTGCATCTTTCCACCATGAGAGACATTTCCAATACTGCCTGTGGCACCAACTATTCATTCAGCATCAAGACCTCTGGCAAAGCCTCTTGGTTTATCAGCAGCATCTTGTTTTTTCTTTGGTTTGCTATCATCAGACTCGCTGTCAGATAAATATTTTCTTTTTGTACCATCTGTTTCTTTACCAGCTTTTTGAGAACTAAGATTTGCTTCAATTAACTCTGAACAATCTAAATTTTCTTCAGGTTCCCAAGTGGTATTAGCATCTGTGAATTGAATTTCTTCCACTTCAGGAAGTACTCCATCTTCACATTCACTATACATCAGTCCAGTATTTTTTTCCACCACAAATAAATGATATATTATGCATATTATTATTCAGCTTGTACTTATACACAATAATTTTTAATGTAGGTATGCAGTTATTCATCATTCATTGAGATATGCAGTTATTCATCATTCATTGAGATTGTGGAATTATGTTTCATTTTATAAATTACTACCATGCTGTATTTATCAATTTCTATGTTGATGTAAATTTGGGTTGTTCCCATAAACAATACTTAAATATATTGCGTGAACATTCTTATGCATGTGTCTTGGTCTCAAAGTGTTATAATAATATGCAAATATACTATTATTGAAATGAAGTATCTTTATATGCATGCTATGTTTTTAATTTTTAATTTTAATTTTATTTTATTAGTTTCAAGTATACAGTACATTGGTTAGACATTTATATAGTTTATAAAATGAGCTCCCGGATTGCTCTTTCTCTCCTCTGGTTCTCTATCTAGCCAATACTATGTTTCTTTAAATCTTATTCTTCTGTGAGATGTCTGTTAATGAACTGACAAATAAGTATTCTAATGTATAGTGTTAAGATTAATTTTACATTCTAGATGTTCTTGTCATGTTTTTAAAAAATATCTGATAGATTTTATTGCATTCCCTATGTAGATAATCATATTCTCTTTAAATAACAGAATATTTACTTTCCAAATACTGCACATTATATTTATTTGTGTTGTCTTATTATATTGTTTAGTGTTTCATCACAATGTAAAATTAAAAAGATTAAAATTAAGTCATTGTCTTGATCCTGATTTAAGTGGTATTCAGGATTAATTGGGGATTAAAACCTCCAAATTGTATATGTTTATAGTACATATTATGTTAATATTACATGTTACATGTCATGTATACATATGTAACATCTATACATGTTTTATTAATGTAAGAAAGTTTATTTTTATCGTTATTTGCTAAGAGGTTGTTTATTATTTTTAATATCTTAGAGTTGAATTTTGTTGAACAAATTTTTCTGCTTTGTGTGCCTCTCAGATAATGCAATATAATGTAATATATTATATTAAAAAAAATTCTGAGGCTCTAAGTTGAGAAAATAAAAAAGAATGACCATAGTAAAAATAAATAAATAAACTTTGAACCTAAACAAAATCCTCATGTAAAAATTATTTCAAAATGAATTATATATCTAAATATAGAAGCTGAAACAATAATATTTCTAAAATGTAAATTATAAAATTAGGGTAAGCAATTTTTTTTAGGCAAAACACTAAAAAGCTATTCTTAAACTAGAAAAAAATAACAAATATAATTATTGAAAATTTAAAATAAAAGAGACCACTTGAAATAAATAAATATGCAATCAAGAGATTGAGGGGAAAGTACTCAAAGTACATATATCAGACAAAGAAAATAATTTCTATAATCAACAATAAAAAGATAAACAATGTAACCACTGTATTGTACACTTGAAACTCATATAATATTGAATGTCAACCATTGTTGAAAGGAAATAGAAAAGAAAAATGAGCACAGATTTGAGCATATCTGTGTGCGGATGGCCAAGAATTAAGTGAAAATGTGCTCAAGAACATTAATCTTTTGGAAGTGCACATTACTCTTCCCCAGGCAACAAAATTTCTACTAAAAAAACACTAAAACTTTATTTCTAAGGATGTAGAGCAAGTGGGACACTTATATGTGATTGATGCAACCCTTTTGTGATACACCCATCCTGATCGTAGGCATTTACCTGAGACAGATGAAAACCTACATCTGCAAAACATTCGTACAAGGATGTTCATAATCAGCCCTGGACCAGAATCTTAATTACAATGTTTACAACACACACACGTATACACATATAAATGATGTATTACATATATGCATATTGTTTGTTCATATTATATAAATAAAAAGTAATTATTCATATAATATGTGATTTTTATTTTATACAATAATATAAATGTTATCATAAAACTATATTTTCAGAAGAAAAATGATTGAATGAATAAGAAGAGGCATTAGAGTATGTCCTGGGGCAATAGAAATAATCTATGCCTTATTATGGAGGTGATCATATAGGTGTATACAATTGTAGCAATTAAAGGCTAAATCTGTGAAATAAAATATTTTGAAAAGAAATTCTGACACTGAAACAACTTGCTACAAACCTTAATTTCCTATAACAAGTTTTTTTTTTTTCAATTATCATATGGCTAAATACTATTTATTGTTTTATGGATTTTTGCTTATATATTCATAATGATATTTATTTGTAATATTCTTATACTTACATTACTCTTCAAAAAACCATAAATTTACCTAGAAAATATTTGTCTCTTTAATTTTTATTAAGTTTATGAACCATCTAGGTCTCATGTCTACTAGAGTTATATATTTTTAATTATCTTCTCAATTTTTTTAAAAAAATGATTGATTTGGGCTGAGAGTAGCAAACCACTGACTAGGAAGTGTCAGGCTCTTGCTGTATAATGAAGACATCCAAAACAACCAAATAATTGGAGGTCTGGAAACTAGTTATAGCTGTACAGGAAGCAAGCGAATATTCAATCTAAAAAAAAAAAACACATTCAAAATAATAGGGAATTCCATGGCATTTTTGTTCACCTTGCTCCATACCCTCCCCTGAGTGTCATAGTTTCAGTGTAGAGGAGATGTCAGCCCAATTCCCTCTCTCAAATCAGAGGGAGTAAATCAGACCTTATTTTCAACATCCTAACTTGTATGAGGGCTGCCTAAAAGACTCATCTTTGGTTTACTTAATTCAGATCTCAGGCAGGAAAAATAGCTGGCACCACATATAAAAGATGGAGGGAGGCCAATTTACCTGGAACAGAGTATTATGAGATATACAATATGCCATCTAAGGCAGAAGCCCAGTTCGCAATTCCCTCCTTTGTTCTGGAGGCAGTGGGGCAGACATCATTATAATGTTTTAAATTGTCAGGGGCTCCCTGCAGTACTGGCCTGTTTTGCCTGAGATATCAAGTAGTGAAAAGCAGCATAAAAAAATGCAAGAAGACTGAAGCACACGTGTGGAGCAAGAGCTTATGAGTGGAGACATAGTATAGACCATCAAATGTCTCCAAGAGAGAAGTTATTGGGAAATTAAGACATTTAAAAGAAATTGTGTGTATGAGAAAAATTGAAAAAGCCACACACAGGTCCAGTGAAAGTACATGCTAAGAAAGATCTAAGACCATAAGCCTTCTTATCAGATGGATTCTAAGGCTCACAAATAGGGTTCAAAGAATCAGTGAAGGACTTCCTTGACTCAAAGCCAGTCTGCAAACACTAGGTGAGATGGATTTTTTGTTTGTTTGTTTGTTTGTTTTCAGGCAAGGCAACCCTTGGTTGACCTCACAGATTACAAGGACCTTGTCCGCTTACAATTCCTTATTTTATTTTTTATTTTTTATTTTTTACACCTACAGCACCTGGTCTTCTTAGGTGGTCTCCTATCCAAGAGATGGATATTTTTGAGTGCAGATTTTGATGAAGATGTTCACAAGGCATACAAAAAATAGAAACATGACACTTAAAAAAATTTAGAAGCCATCCTTGAAGATAAAAATAAAACTTACTAGACAGACTTGAAACAACCATCTTACAAATGTTCAATGTGTTAAGAAAAGCAAACTAAAAGAAATTAGAAAAAGAACATACGTAAAAAATTATCACATCAATAAATGAATATGAATTATGATGAGTAATTAAAACAATATCTGGAGCTGAAAAAATACAATGAACAAATTTTTAAAAATGGGTGTGGTGTTTCGACAGTTGAGATGGGCAAGCAGAAGATCAGAAAACTGGAAATTAAACTTGTGAACTTATGGAGTCCAAGGAACAGAAACTAAAAGTTAAACAGAGGCTGAACTACACATGACACACCACCAAAAGAACAAATATATTTTTTATGGAAGTCTCATAAAGATATAAGAGAGAAAAAGGAGCAGAAAGATTATTTGAAGAAGCAATGGTCAAAACTACAAATTTGAGAAAAAGCAAGACTAAAAATCTGAAAGCTCAATGACACCAAGTAGGATAAATCTAAAGAGATCCACAATAAGACATATAATAATTCCTCAGAGATATTGCAAGTTTAGTTTCAGTCTACCACAATTAAGCAAATATTGCAATAAAGCAAGTCACACAATTTTTTAGTTTCTTGATGCATATGTAATATTATGTTTATGCTATACTATAGTCTATTTAGTGTGAATAAAATTAAAATTAATGTACATACTCTAAAAAGACTTTATTGTTAAAAATGCTAACCATCATCTGAGCCTTCACCTAGCCATAGTCTTTTTGCTGGTGGAGGGTTTTGCCACGATGCTTTGGGCTGCTCACTGAATAAGTTGGTGATTGTTGAAGATTGAGTAGCTGTGACAATTTATTAATGTAAACCAACAATGAAATTTGCCCCATCAAATGACTCTTCTTTTTATGAAAAATTTCTCTGCAGCACATGATGCTGTTTTATAGAATTGTACTTATAGAACTTCTTTCAAAATTGGAGTCAGTACTCTCAAACCTGGCCCCTGCTTTATCAACAAAATTCATGTAATATTCTAAACCCTTTGTTGTCATTTCAAACATCTTCACAGCATCTGCACCAGGAGTGGATCCCATCTCAATAAATCCCTTTCTTTGCTCTATATAACCAATTATTAGAGAAAGGCAAAAGTTGCAAGATACAAAATCAACACACAAAAACAGTTGCCTTTCTGTACACTAACAATAACAAAATGGGGGGAAAATATAAAAAATGATTCCACTTAAAATAGCATAAAATAGAAAAAATTACTTATAAATTTAATGAAGGTGGTGAAAGACTTGTAAACTGAAAAAATTAAAAAATATATTTTGAAAGAAATTAAAGAAGACACAAAAATGGAAATATATTTTATTTTAAACAATTGCAAGACTTAATAGTATTAAGATGTTAATACAACCCAAAGTGTGTGTATATACATATATTCAATGCAAATTGTAACAAGATCACAATGATGTTTGCCTGAGAAATAAAATATTCCATCCTAAAATTCACATAGAATTTCAATTATCTCCAACTTGCCAAAGGAATCTTAAAAAGAACAAAGTTGAAAGTCTTAAACTCCTGATTTCAAAACTTATAACAAAGCTGCAGTTATCAAAACAATGTAGTACAACATAAACCAGACATGTAGAGCAATAAAATAGAATAAAGAGCTCAGAAATTACCCTTACGTCTATGGTCAAATTATTTTGAACAAGAGTGCCAATCATTCAATGGGTAAAAGACCATCTTTTCAATTAATGAATTAATTAGTGCTAGGAAAACTAGAAGTCCACAATAAAAAAAATGATTAATTTGGACCTTTAACTTATATCATGTATAAAAATTCACTTAATATATATCAAATACCTAAACATAAGACCTAAAACTATAAAACTTTTAAAGAAAAACATAGGGGGAGAACTTCATGAAATACAATTTGGCAATGATTTCTTGAATATGATATCAAAAGCACAGGTAATTTAAAAACTTATATATATATATAATATATAATGTATATGTATTATATATATATATATATATATATATATATATATATATATATATATATATATATAAATTGGACCTTACCAAGTTGAAAAAGATTTTGTTAATCAAAGAACACTATCAAAGAGTAAAAGAGCAATTCATAGATTGGAGAAAATGTTTGCAAATACATATTTGATAAGATATTAATGACTAGAATATATTTAAAAGACCTATAATTCAAAAACAACAACAATACAATTACATTATGAACAAAGACGAATAAACATTTTTTTAAAAAAGATAAATGAGGGCCAGTAAACATGTGAAAAAATGCTCGATATCATTTATCACGAAGAAAATGCAAATCAACCTTTAGTAAGATAACAATTTACATATACTGGGATGACTATTATTAAAAATGCAAATAAAATAAAACAAACAGAAAACAATGTCTTAGAGAACGTCCAAAAATTGGGTATCTGATGCATAGTCAGATCCATTTCTTGAAAAAATAAACACAGAATTCATAAGGTCCAGAAATTCCATATTTGGGTATTTACAATAAAAGAATTGAAAGCAGAGACTCAAGCACATATTTGTACACCCAAGTTTATAGCAATGTTATCTACAATGGCCAGCAGATGGAAACAACCCAAAGTGTCCATTAATGGATGAATGAATAAACACAATTTGATATATACGTGCAATGAAGTATTATTCAGACTTAAAAGCAATGAAATTCTGATAAATGTTAAGTGAAATAAGTCAGTCACAAAGACACATATGAAGTACTTATGATATTGAGATTCATAGTGACTGAAAGTAAAACAGCCACTTCCAAGGCCTAGGTGGAAGAGATGAGTGGCTATCGCCAAGCGATTACAGAGTCAGAGTTCAGAGTGATGACTGATTCTGAACATGGATATGAGTAATAGTTGTAAAACACTGTGAATGAACTTAATGTCACCATAATATGGCTTAAATTATAAATTTGTGCTATGTATATTTTATTACAATTTTTGAGGAATTGGTTAATTTATGTTTTCCTCTTAATCAGGACTGAATTTTTATAATTTTTATTTTAGATAAGTTAACTATTTCTTAGTTTTAAATTCTCAGACAAAAATTGTCACATCTTAAAATTTTTAATATGTATTGTCCCTATGCTTTATAGATTTTGCATTGTGATATATTTTAAAATATCTTATGTATGTTCTGTCTTTTCTTTATTTATTAATTTTGCTATTGTTTATTGTTAGCATTTTTTGAACTATATTTTAAGTCTTGATCCTACTTACTGATTTTTATTCTATTAATTTTATATTTATCTACATTATACTCTATTCTAAGTATGTTATGTTTAGTTTGTATTTAAATTTACTGTGTTATTTACTTTATAGATTTGTACCTGTTTGCTAACATTGTTATTTTGCATTTCCAGAATACCTTCCTTAAGTTTCATCAGCTTGACTTGTCAAATTTTTCATTGTCATTGTAAATTTGTTAGTTTTGCTTCTTAAATATTTTAGATGTTTTAAATAAACATTTTAATGTTACATCGTATGCACATAAATTCTTGATTATCAGATATTTCTTGATTAATTTTAATTGTCTATTTGGTACATTTTTCTCATATTAATATGATACTAGTTATTTTCATAAAATATTTGTAATGCATATATCTCTTTTAGAATTGAATCATTGTACATATTTGTGTTTTAAAATTCTTTAATCTGCTTCTCTTATAAACATGTTTTAGACAGTGTTTATAGAAATCTAATCTCACACTTGTTAACAATGTTTGAATTTGCTTACATTTAAAATAATTGATAATATTTTAAAGAACATTCTTTCACCATAGTTTGTGATTTTGTTAATATTTTTGCAACATTTTTGTATACTCTCAAATATTTTCATATGTTACAAAATTTATATCATTTTAATGTTATATATTTTGCTTCTATAAGTTTGACTTTTTAAAGAATCCACTGATACATAAGAACATACAATATTTGTTTTTCTGTGTCTTGATTATTCCACTTAGCATATATCCTACAGATTCATCCATATTGTTGTAAATGCAAGAATTTTATTATGACTTTAATATTTGTACATTTATACACCCTATTTTTTATCCAATTATTCATTGATGAATGCTTGAGCTGTTTCCATTTTTTGGCTATACTGAATAAAGTTACAATAAATACAGGAATGCAAATACCCCTTTTAGATCCAGATTTTGTTACCTTTGGCTATATCTCCAGAAATTGAATTGCTAGACCACAAGAAAGTTCTATTTTTAACTCTTTGAGGAACCTCCACACTGTTTTTTATATGACTATATCAATTTACATTCCTACCAACAGTATAAAGGGTATTCTTTTTTTTCCCATATCCTTCTCAGCATTTGTTAGGTCTTGTCCTTTGGTAATAGCCATTCTAAAAGGTGTGAGATAAAATCTCATTGTGGTTTCCCTAATGACTAATAACATTGAGGACCTTTTCATATGTCTGTGTCTTGTTTGGAAAATTGTCTATCCAGACACTTTGCACATTTTAATTGGATTATTATTATTATTTGTTATCAAGTTGTATGTGTTCTTTACATATTTTAGATATTAACCCCTTTTAAAAGATACATGGTTTGCAAACATTTTCTTACATTTCCTAAGTTGCCTGTCCATATTTCTGATTGTTCTCTTTACTGTGAAGAAGACTTTGAGGTTGGTGTAGTCCCATTTATTGATTTTTGCTCTCATTGCCTTATCTATAAATTAATTACCAAGACCAATGCCAAGAAAAATTTAATCCATGTTTTATTCTAGGAGTTATAAAGTCTAAGGTCTTTCATTCAAGATTTTTATCAATTTTGAGTTAATTTTGTGTATGATGTAAGATAAATATGCAATTTAATTAAAAAATGCATGGTTTAACAGTTTCCCCATTACCAATTATTTCAAAAGACTGTCCATTCCCCATTGTATTTTTTTTGGCAACCTAATAAATAGCTGACCTTATATGCTTGGATTTATTTCTAGGCATTCTATTATAGTCTATGGGACTGTGTGTTTGTTCTTATAGCAATATCATCCTATTTTGATTACTACAGCTTTGTAATATAACTTGAAATCAGAAATTGCGATGTCTTCAACATTTTCTTTCTCATGATTGCTATGGCTATGTGGTCTTTTTGATTTCTCAGAAAAATGCTACTGTGGACTTCTTTGACTAATATGGACATTTTAACAATATTAGAATTTTCAATTCATGAGCATAAGCTTATTTTTATTTCTTTGTGTATTTTTTAATTTCTTTACTCAATATTGAATAGTTTTTTGTGAAGACTTTTACATCGTAGGATGATTGTACTCGTAATTATTTTATTCTTATTATGATATTTTAAATAAAATTGTTTTCTTAACATTTTTATTTTTATTATTAATTTTTAAATTTTTTCAATTATAATTGACATTCAATATTATTTTATATTAGTTTAAGGTATACAGCATAGTGATTAGACATGTATATAATTTACAAAGTGATCCCCCTGATAAGTCTAGTCCCCACCCGACACTATACACAGTTATTAAAATATTGACTATTTTCCATATTTTGTACTTCACATGTCTATTACTATTTTGTAACTGTTTTAATCTCTTCCCCCTTTTCACCCAGCTTACCTTTTTTAAACCTAGTTTTTCAACCCCCTCCAGTCTGGTAACTATCAAAATGTTCTTTGTATCTGTGAATCTGTTTCTGTTTTGTTTATATTGTTGTTTAGGTTCCATATAAGTGAACTTATGATATTTGTCTTTCTTTGTTGGACATATTTCACTTAGCGTAATACCCTCTAGGTCCACCCATGTTGTCATAAAGAATAAGATTTTATATTTTTATGGTCAAATAATATTCCATAGTATATATGTACCACTTCTTGATCCAGTCATCAACTGATGGGCACTTAGGTTGCTTCCATATCTTGGCTATTGTAAATAATGTTGCAATGGACATAGAAGTATATATATATATATCTCTCTTTTCAAATTAGTATTTTGACAAATGCCCGGAAATGGAATTGCTGGACCATAAAGTTGTTTTCTTTTTAATTTTTTGAGAAATATCCATAGTTTTCCATAGTGGCTGCACCAATTTTCAATCCCTTTGGTGAACATCATTTCCCATCCTATAGGTTGTCTTTTCATTTTGTTGATAATTTCCTTTGCTGTTCAAAATCTTTTCAGTTTGTTGTAATATAATTATATATTTTTTGGCCTCATTTGTCATAAATTAATTGACTATACAGTCTCGAATTTATTTCTGTGCTATCTTTTCTGTTTCAGTCATCTATATGCCTGTTTTTATGCCAGTACCATGTTGTTTTGATTACTATAGTCTTGTAGTATAGTTTGATATCAGGTAGCATGATACCTCCTACTTTGTTGTTCTTTCTCAAGATTGCCGTGGCTATTTGAGGTCTTTTATGATTCCATATACATTTTAAGATTACTTGATTGAGTTCTGTGAAAAATGTCATTGGACTTTTCATAGGTATAACACAAAATCTATGGATTGCTTTGGATAGTATGGACATACTTCCATTTATTTATATCTTCTTCAATTTCTTTCTTAAATATCTTGTAATTTCATGAGCACAGTTCTTTTGACACCTTAGTTAAATTTATGCCTAGCTATGGTTTTGTAAATGGTATTGTTTTCTTGATTTCTCTTTTTGGTAGTTTATTGTGGTGTATAAAATTCAGATGATTTCTGAAAAGTAATTTTGTATTCTGCTACTTTACTTGTATTCCAGAAATAAATTCCACTTTTCATAGAGTATGTTATTTTTAATGTATTGCTAAATTTGGTTTTCTAATATTTGTTAAGAATTTTTGCATTTATGTTCATCAGGGTTATTGGCATCTATTTTTTTCTTTTTTGGAGTATCTTTGTTTGGTTTTAAAATTAGGGTAATGGTGACCTCAAAAAATTCATTTGTCCATTCTAGTAGTTTTTTTTTAAAGAATATTTAGGGTTCTTTCTCTATACTATCATGTTATCTGCAAATAATGACAGTTTTACTTTTTTCTTTACATTTTGAATGCCTTTATTTCTTTTTTCTTGCCTGATGTTGTGGTTATGACTTCCAATACTATGTTGAATAAAAAAGGTGAAAGTGGATATCTTTGTCTTGTTTCTGATCTTAAGGACAACACATTTAGCTTTTCACCATTGAGTAT
The DNA here is from genome assembly GCA_004027375.1 of Macroglossus sobrinus. NCBI lineage: Eukaryota > Metazoa > Chordata > Mammalia > Chiroptera > Pteropodidae > Macroglossus > Macroglossus sobrinus. The sequence goes on from PVKZ01004019.1 coordinate 77,791, forward strand.
GATGTTAGCTGTATGTTTGTCACACATGGTCTTTATTATATAGGGATATGTTTCACTATTCCTACTCTGCTGAGAGTTTTTATTATAAATTGATATTGGATTTTGTCAAACACTTTTTTTTTCACCTATTGATATAACATGATTTCTATCTTTTATTTTTTATGTGGTGTATCATGTTAATTGATTTGCATATATTAAACCAATCTTGTATCCCAGAAATAAATTCCACTTTTCATAGAGTATGTTATTTTTAATGTATTGTTAAATTTAGTTTCCTAATATTTGTTAAGAATTTTTGCATTTATGTTCATCAGTATTATTGGCATCTATTTTTTCTTTTTTGGAGTATCTTTGTTTGGTTTTAAAATTAGGGTAATGGTGACCTCAAAAAATGAACTTGGGAGCCTTCCTTTCTCTAGAATTATTAGACTATTTTGAAAAAATAGGCATTAATTATTCTTTTAATGTTTGGTACAATTCACCTATAAAGCCATCTTGTCCAGAACTTTTGTTTTTTGGAAGTTTTTAAATTGTTTGTACTAATTGCTCTTTTCAGATTTTCTGTTTCTTTTTTATTCAGTTTTGAAAGATTGTAATTTTCTCAAAATGTATCAATTTCTTTCGATCATCCAATTTTTTGGCATATAACTGTTTCTAGTATTTTCTTACACGTCTTTATATTTCTGTGGTGTCACTTCTCTTTTTTCATTTCTGATTTTATTATTTTTCTTTTCACTTATTTTTAATTAAATTTATTGCAGTGACATTGCTTAATAAAATTATATAGCTTTCAAATGTACAATTCAATACTGCATTATCTGTATACTGCATGGTGTGTTCACCACCCTAAGTAAAATCTGCTTCTGTGATCATATATTTGATCCTTTACCCTTATCTACCTCACCCTTCCCCATTTCCCTCTGGTAACCAGTAAACTGTTATCTGTGGTTATGAGTTTTTGTTTGTTTGTCTTGTTCATTTGTTGTTTTCAGTTTTATATCCCAAATATGAGTGAAATCATATGATTCTCAACTTTTTCTGTCTGTTTTTTTTCTGCTTAGAATGATAATCTTGAGATTCATCCACATTGTTGCAAATGGCGGCATTTTTTTTTCTTGACCAGTTTGGTTAAAGGTTTATCAATTTTCTTTATCTTTTTAAAAAATCATTTTTTGGTTTCATTGGTCTTTGGATTGTGTTTTTAGATTCTATGTTTTTTCTTTCCTGCTCTGATATCTATTTATTGTTCTTATAATCATTTTGAAGTTTATTACTTTTTCATTTTTTCAGTTCCTTTGTATGTAAAGTTATTTTGTTTATTTGACTTATTTTTGTCTGTTGTTTGAGGTAGGTCTGTATTGCTATGGATTTTCCTCTTAGTACAGTTTTAGATGTGTCTCATAGATTTCAGATCACTGTATTTTCATCTTCATTTGCCTCAAGGTATATTTGATTTTTACATTGATCTAATTTTTAACCCATTCATTGTTTGGTAGCATGGTGTTTAGCCTTCAGGCATTTGTGCATTTTTAAGTATATTTTTGGAATTGATTTTTAGTTTCATACCATAGAGGTCAGATAAGATGCTTTATATGGTTTTAGGGTTTTTTAAAATTTATTAAAACTTGATTTGTGGCCTATATGTAAACTATTTTAGAAAATGTTCCATGAAAAGAATGTATATTCTGCTGCTTTCATGTAAAATGTTCTAAAAATAATTAAATATGTCTTGTCTAGTGTGTCATTTAAAGCTGCTCTTTCTTTACTGATTTTCTGTCTGGAAGATCTGTCCATTGATGTCAATGAGATGTTTAAGTTCCCCACTATGACTGTTACTGTTTATGTCTTTCTTCATATTGGTCAATATTTGATTTATACATTTAAATGCTCCTATGTTGAGTACATAAATGTTTATTAGGGTTATGTCCCCTTGCTGGATTGAACTCTTTATCATTATGTAATGCCCTTCTTTGTCTCTTATTACAGCCTTTGTTTTAAAGCCCATTTTGTCTAAGTACTGCTACCCAGCCTTTTTTGTTTGTTTGTTTCAATTTTTATAAAATATCTTTTTTCATCTTTTTACTTTCGGTCTCTGTGTGTCTTTCAATCTGAAGTGAGTCTCTTGTAGACAACCCAAATGGGTCTTGTTTTCTTATTCATTCTTTTGGTTGGAGCATTTAATCATTTACATTTACATTTAAAGTGATGATTGATAGGTACATAGTTATTGTCATTTTATTATTTATTTTTATGCTTTTTAAAATCTTTCTCTTAAAAAGGTATTTTACAGTTTCTGTAATACTAGCTCTGTAGTGATGAATGCCTTTAGCTTTTTCTTGTATGGAAGTTCTTCACCTGTCCTTCAATTTTAATTAATAGCCCTGCTGGGTAGAGTGGTCTTGGATGTGGGTTCTTGCTTTTCATTACTTTGAATATTTTATGTCAATCCTTTTTGACCCGCAAAATTTCTGTTGAGAAATTATCTGACAGTCTTATGGGAGCTCCTTTGTAGGTAACTAATTGCCTTTCTCTTGAAGCTTTTAAGATTCTCTGTTTGTCACTAACCTTTGGCATTTCAATGATGATGTGTCTTGGCATGAGTCTCTTTGGATTCATCTAATTTGGGACTCTCAATGCTTCCTGATCTTATATGGTTATTTCTTTCTCCAGGATAGAGAAGTTGATGTCATTATTTCTTCAAAGTAATTATTTTTTTTTCTTTTCATGTTACCTATTTCTATTTTATTTATTTTTTATTAAATTTTTTAGGGTAGCATTGATTAATACAATTATATAATTGTCAGGTGTACATTATAATTTGACATCTGTATATTCTATTGTGTGTTTACAACCCAAAGTCCAGTTTTCTTCAGCTATCATATATTTGGTTCCCTGTACCCACTTCACGCTCCCCCTAACTCCATAATTGACCCCCTTTAACCATCCTCCTCCATCTCCTACCCTCTGGTAACCACTAGTCTGTAGTCCACATCCATGAGTCTCTGTTTATTTGTCCTGTTCATTGTTGCTTTTAGGTTTATATCCCACATATAAGTGATATGTGATTTTCTACTTTTTCTGTCTGGCTTATTTTGCTTTGCATGAATATCTTGAGATCCATTTATGTTGTCTCAAATGGCAGTATTTCATCTCTTCTTATGACTGAGTAATATTCCATTGTATGTATGTATGTATGTATGTATGTATGTATGTATGTATGTAAGTACACACACACACACACACAACTTCTTTATTCGATCATCTATCATGGGATGCTTCAGTTGCTTTCATGTCTTGGCTACCATAAATAATGACAAGATGAACATTGGTGTGCAAAGATCTTTTTAAATATAGATTTTCAAGATTTGGGGGTAAATACACAGTAGAGAGATTGCTGGATCATATGGTAGATCAATTCTTAGTTTTTTGAGTAACCTTCATACTGTTTTCCATAATGGCTATACCAATTTGCAGTCCCACCAGCAATGTATGAGCATTCCTATCCTTTGCATTCCTCTCTAATTTGTCATTACTTGTTCTTTTGAAAACAGCTATTCTAACAGGAGTGAGATGGTATCTCATTGTGTTTTGATTTGTATTTCCCTAATAGCTAGAGAGGTTGAGCATCTTTTCAAATATTTGTTGGCCATCTGTATGTCCTCTAGGAAGGAGTGTCTGTTCAAGTCCTCTGCCCCTTTTTTGATTGGATCATTTTTTTTCTTGTTGTTATTGAGTTGTATGAGTTCTTTGTATATTTTGGATATTAGGCCCTTATCAGAGGTGTTGCTTGCAAATATATTTTCCCATTCAGATAGTTATCTTTTTGCCTTGTTGACGATTTCTTTCGCTAAGCAGAAACTTTTTAGTTTGATGTAGTTCCATTTATTTATTTTAGCTTTTACTTCACTTGCTTTTGAGGTCAAATTCATAAAATCCTCTTTAAGTCCAAGGTCCTTCAATTTAGTTCTTATGTTTTCTTCTATGCATTTTATTTATTCCAGTCTTATATTCAGGTCCTTAATCCATTTTGCATTAATTTTGGTGTGTGGTGATAGACAACTAGTTTCATTCTTTTGCAGGTGGCTTTCTAGTTTTCCCAGCACCATTTATTGAAGATGCTTTCCTTTCTCCACTGTATGTTTTTGGCTTTTTTGTCAAAAATTATTTGCCCATATAAATATGGGTTTACTTCTGGGTTCTTGATTCTGTTCCATTGGTCCATGTGTCTGTTTTGCTGCCAATACCATGCCATTTTGATTACTGTTGCTTTATAGTATAATTTGAAGTAAGGCAGAGTGATGCCTCCAGCCTTGTTCTTTCTTTTTTTTTTTTTCCAGTATGGCATTGACAATTCAGGGTCTTTTGTGCTTTCATACAAATTTGATAATTTTTTGTTATATTTCTTTTTAAAAAATGCTGATAGAATTTTGATGAGAATTGCAATTAAATGATATAATGCTTTAGGTAATATGGTCATTTTAACTATGTTGATTCTTCCAATCCAAGAACATGGAATGTCTTTCCATTTATTTGTATCTTCTTTGATTCTTTTAATAGAGTCTTGTAATTTTTATTATCTAGGTCCTTCACATGTTTCATTACATTTATTCCTAGGTATTTTCTTCTTCTGTTCTAATTTTAAAAGAAATTATCTTTCCACTTCTTTTAGTGACACTTCATTATTAGAGGATAAGAAAGCTATGGATTTTTAAATGTTGTATCCAGAGACTTTACTGTATTTGCTTGTTTCTAGTAGTGTTCTTGTGGAGTCTTTAGGATTTTCTATATAGAGAATCATGTCATCTGCAAATAGTAACAATTTGATTTCTTCATTTACTATTTTTATGCCTTTTATATATTTCTCTTGTCTGATTGCACTTACTGGGACCTCCAATGTCATATTGAATAACAGTGGTGATAGTGGACAGCCTTGCCTTGTTCCTGATCTTAGAAGGAAGGTTTTTAGTTTTTTACCATTGAATATAATGTGGCTGAGGGTTGGTCATATATAGCCTTTATTATGTTAATTATTTTCCCTCTATACCAATTTTGTTAAGTGTTTTAATCATAAATGGATGCTGTATCTTGTCAAAGGCTTTTTCTGCATTTATTGATATATTATAATTCTTATTTTTTAAATTTGTTTATGTATCACATTAATTGATTTGCATATGTAAAACCATCCCTGTGCCTCTGGGATGAAGCCCACTTGATCGTGTTGTATAATCTTTTTAATATATTGCTGTATTTGGTTTGCTGGTGTCTTATTTAAGATTTTTGCATCTGTGTTTATGAGAGATATTGGTCTGTAGTTTTATTTTGTGTGTGTTATCTTTACTAGGTTTTGTTATCAGAGTAAAATGGGCCTCATAAAATGAGTTGGAAAGTACTGTTTCCTCTTCAATTTTTGGGGAGAGTTTGAGGAAAATAGGTATTAAATGTTTGGTAGAATTCACTGGAGAAGACATCTGGTCCTGAAATTTTACTTTTTGGTAGTTTTTTTGATCACTTCAAATTCCATACTGCTGATTAGCCTATTTAGATTTTTCAGATCTTCTTGATTCAGTCTAGGAAAATTGTATTTTTCTAAGTACTGGTCCAATTTTTCTAGGTTATTAAATTTGATATTATTTATTTTTCATAGTATTCTTCTATGATACCTTGTATTTCTACGGTGTCTATCATAGTTTCCCCTCTTTAGTGAGTATAGCCAGCGGTTTGTCAGTTTTATTAACCTTCTCAAAGAACCAGCTCTTTGTTGTATTCATTTTTTTATTGTTTTTTGTTTGTTTGTTTGTTTTCAATTTCATTTATTTCTGCCCTAATTCTGATTATTTTCTTTTCTTCTGCTGACTTTAGGCTTCATTTGTTCTTCTTTTTCTAGTTTTTTAAGATGAAGCATTAGGTTGTTTATTTGGGTTTATTCTTGGTTTTGGAGATAGGCCTATAATGAAATGAACTTTCCTCTTATGACAACTTTTGATGTGTCCCAAAATTTTGATATGTTGTACTATCATTATCATTTGTTTCTATGTATTTCTTTATCTCTCTGATCTCTCTTTTTATTTTTTCTCTGGCCCACTTATTCTTTAGTAGCATGTTGTTTAATCTACATATGTTTGTGGTTCTTCCTGATTTCTTTTTACAGTCAAGCTCTAGTTTTAAAGCGTTATGATCAGAGAATATGGTTGATATGATTCCAACCTTCTTATATTTTTTGAGTCTTGCTGTGTCCCAGGATATGGTTGATTCTTGAGAATGTTCCATGTGCACTAAAGAAGAATGTGTAGACAGCTGTTTTGAGATGGAAGGCTCTGTAAATGTTAATTATGTCCATTTAGTGTCCATTCTTAATGTGTCATTTAAGAATGTTATTTCCTTATTAATTTTCTGTTTGGGTGATCTGTTCATATCTGACAGTGGGGTATTTAGGTCCTCTACTATGATAGTGTTTTGATGTGTTTCTCCTTTTAGTTCTGTTAGTAATTTTTTAATATATTTCGGGGTTTGCTGATTGGGAGCATAGATATTAATAAGCTCATTTCTTAGATTTGGAAAATTCTTGTCAACTATTTGTCTGAAAATGCTTTTAATCCCTGCTTCTTTTCCTCACCTTCAATAATGCTCTTTATTCTTATACTTCCTCTCCTGGTGGTATCACCTAGTTCTTGAAATTCTCATTTATTATTTTACATTCTTTAATTTCTCTCTTCTTCCATCTGATTTATTTTTAGATTTTTGTCTTTGATATCACTGATCCTTTCCTCTATTTCATCCACTCTATTTCACAAGCTTGCTATTTCATTTTTCAACTCTTGCAGTGTGTTCTTATCTCCAGAAGTTCTATTTGGTTCTTTTTGAGGGTTCCAATGTTGCTCTGCTTATCTAGGTGTTCTTTCAATTCCCGAAATTGTTGATATGACTCATTTTGGAACTCACTGAATTTTTTCAGAAGTACCATCCTGAATTTTTTGTTATTTAAATTGCATTTTTTTTTTATGTCTGTAAACTTATTTTCTGGAGAATTTTCTTTTCTTTTCTTTTCTTTTCTTTTCTTTTCTTTTCTTTTCTTTTCTTTTCGTGATTTTTTTTTTCTGAGGTCATGTCTCCTTGGTTGTTCATGGTTTAATGTCCACCTGGAAATTAATGGAAATGTATTCTGCTTTTTTTTCCAGAAATAAAATTTATTATATAAAGATCTCTCTTTAGCCTATTACAAAGAAGAAGCTTTTCTTTTGGTTTCTAGTAGGTGGCATCTAAGCTCTTGAATCCTTGCTTTATATAAGCACCCTCACTACCCTCAGTTTCATTTCTTGTCAGTGTTAGCAACAGTTTTAGTAGTGTTTGCTCAGATTCCCATGGGGTTCTGTAATGTTTGATCTTGGAAGGTATGGGGATAGGGCCCTCTGAGTTGTGGGTTGGGGGCTGTAGCCATGGCTGGTAAATATCAACTGCTATTTTTCTGCTATCCTGCTTCTTTGCCTCCTTCCCTGATGACTGGGCCCTACCACCTGCCAGCCACAGGGAGCTCACAGCTTTTCCAGGCAGAGCTTTTCAGGAAACTCACCACTCCTTCTTCCCTCCCCCTCCTCCTACAGGTAGCTCTGGCGGCTGTGAGAGGCAGCTTTTTTATTTCTCCCAGTCCACCATCTAACATCTGGGGTTCTGACCTGTTGTAGATCTTATGTGCAGACCATACATGCTGGTGTGCAGTTTGGGTGATTTTTGTTTAGTTTTAGATGTTCAACTTATTGTTGCTGTAAGGTAAGCGATCTGGAGACGTTTTCACTCTGCCATGTTTCCAAAAATTCAAAGTATTTCTTAATATTTTGTTCTCTCTCTTCTCTGGTTCTCCTATGATGAGAATGTTGGTATGCTTGATGTTGTATCAGATGTACTTTAAACTATTCTCATTTTTAAATTTTATTTTTGCCATTTCAATTAGTTCTTTTCTGCTACTTTGTCTGCCATTGGTTTGATCCTCTGCTCATCTAATCTACTGTTGATTCTTTCCAGTGTATATTTCATTTCTTATCTTATTCCTTATTTCTGACTGATTCTTTTTTATGGGTTCTTGGCTTTTTATGCTTGCTATCTCTTTGTTGAAGTTCCCACTAACTTCCTTGAACATCTTTGTAATCAATATTTTAAACACTGAATCTAGTCAGTTTTTTTGTATCCTTTTTATATAGTTCTTTCTGTGGAGTTTTCCCCTCTTCTTTTATCTGGGATATGCTTCTTTTTTTCTTTTTTTCTTTTTTTTTCATTTCGGCTGCCTGTCTGTGTTTCTTTCTATGTACTTAGTAGATTTGCTATGTTTCCTAGTCTCACCAGGGTGGGCTTATGTAGGTATTCTCTGTGGCCCAGTGGCACAGTTTCCCAGATCTGCACTGGGAGCTCCAGGAGTGCCCCTTTTTGTGGGTTGTTTGTGCCCTCTTGTCATAGTTGAGACTTGATTGCTGTTGGCATGTCAGTGGATGGGATTGACCCTGAAGCTGAATGATTCTGAGGTCTGTCTATGCCCACAGCATACGAGGTGCTATGTGGGGTGAGGGGGATCCCAAAGAGTAAGATTTACCATAGTGGGCTCTGTTGTCTGCTGAGACCACACTTTGAATGTGCTGTTTGTGGGTCTAATCAGGTAGTGTTATGGTGTGATCTGAAGCTGGCCTCTGGGTTTGTTGGTTCTATGGCCTATTGTGAGGAGATCCCAGGCAGGCTAGGATAAGCTGCTACTTGTAATCTCTCTGGGGTTATTTAATAGCTTCAAAGCCTCAGAAGTTGATCAATGTCTTTGCTGGACCTGGAGGCTTTTGGGGGAGACCATGCTGCAAACCATGGCTAACCGCTGTTACTACCAGACCTGGAGCAGTTCAGCAATAGTGCCAGGGCACCCTGAGGCCTGCTTCTGCTGCTGGCTGTCCATAAAGCTCAGGAGCTTAAAGAGCCTAAACAGTGTGTGAATTTGGCAGGGCATTACCAGGGTGAGGTGAGTAGTGTTCCCCAGGTTATTGCAGATTTAGTTTTTGTACCAGTGCTGAGCCTGGGGCCTCTCAGAGGAAGGCTCAGAGTACACTGAAGCAAACCACCAACATTTTCAGGCCCATGAACACCAGAGAGCTGTCCAAGAAAGATTGCAGTGTGAGCCAGGGCGGGCTGTCCAATGGTGAAAGTGGTGATGCATGAATTGGGTGAAGAGGTGTCCCAGAAAGTCAATAGGTTGGAGCAAGTGGAGTTTACAGGTCAATGTAGATTCATATTTGTCTGTGAGTGGGGAGGAGTCACCACAGGTACAATGGCAGCTGTCCTTCCAGCCTGTGCCCTGAAGTCACACAACTCAGTCTCTCCCTGTATGTCTCTGGTGCCTCCCAACCTGCTCTCATTTTACCAAAGCCAGCATGAGTACCTGAAAACAAGTGAAATTGTGTATAGCTCTTTTAAGAAGACACCTCAGTTTCCAGCAGCCTTCCATCTCACCAGGGTAAATGGACTCCTCACTGATTTTCACAGCCTGATGTTTTGGGGCTCCTCTTCTGGGAACTGGAACTCTGGGCTGAAGAGTCTGGTGTGGGGCTGAGAATCCTCACTTTTTAAGGGGGAGACCTCTGCAGCCAAGATATACCTCCTGATTCTCAATAGCCGTACATGGATGTGATATCAGCCCATTTCGTGTCTCTACCCATCCTACAAGTGTCAATGTGGCTTCTTCATATCCTTAGTTATAGGACTTCCATTCAGCTAATTCAGGACATTTTCCAGGTTGATTTTTCTTATAATTTAGTTGTAATTTTAATGTGGCCAAGGGAGGAGGTGGGCATAGCATTTACCTTTCTTGACAACTTGTCCCAGACTCTTAATTTGTGTTTTTCAATTATTAACTTTAATGTAATTATTGATGTTGGTTCTAATGTCTGCCATTGTTTGTTTTTTGTTAATTACATTTTTCTTGCTTTCTTGTGTGTTAATTAAAATTTTTTGAATTCCATTTTTTTATTATTTGCAGTATGTTTGAGTGTATCTTGTTTTATAGCTTTTAAGTAATTACTCTATGCATTATATTTTACATACATATATTATCGTTGTCTATTAGTGTTGACATTTATAAGATTGAGTAAAATGTAGAACCCTTACTTTTCTTTAAATTTTTTAACTCATTCTTGTTTATAACATAATTGCTTGAGTATATCTATGTATACATTGAATACTTATCCGATAATGCTTTAATTTCTTTTTAACTATTAAAAGTAACTTAGAAAATGTGGAGAAATAAGGTATTTTGTACTTCCATTTTTTATTTTTCCCTGATATTTCAAGTTTTTCTCTTTTTCATTTCCTGAATTAAGAACTTCTTTTACTTATTTGTTTAGACAGGCTAGCTGCTAATTCATGGATGCAGTTTTGCATGAAATCTGTCAGAAAGGTATGATAGTCTGCATCAGACACTTTCCTGCCAGCTTTCCTCACTGTGGACAACATCTACTAGCTGAAAGAACTCTCTGATGAATGTCAGATGTCTACGAGCTCCTAGTTTCTTGAAAGATCCTCAGGACCACTCAGGCCTCACACTGTACTACACCTTAGTCATGAGTTCCATTTACTGGGACAGCACTAAGATCAACAGAGGCCGCAAGTAGCCATTTTGAAAAGTTTGCGTTGCAACCTAGCTCATACATTAATTCATGCATACACTGAGTAGTGAGTCCTGTGCTGAATACTGTTGGACAGAAACTGTTTAAATCTTACAAATTTCTAGTAAGGTCAGTTAACTGTGCACAACACAGAAAACCTAAGGTCATGTATGCCTCAACTCCGTTGGATGACAAACTTTCCTTAGGAAATTGGACCACCAGTCATGCAGATTTTACTGGAGTTTAGTGAACTGAAATACCCCTTTGTACATGCATGCATGTTAAGAAGCTGGCCAAGGACACCGTTATCATAAGTCAGTAGGCACACATCCCGGTTCACATCTGAGCATGTGCTTGAATTCCATTCAGCGGAAGCACACTCCACTTGTGACATTTGCTGGGGCCCTACTGTGCCCCAGCAAACCCGTTGGGGACAAATCTTGTCAAGCTCCTTACGAGGGCCACTGCAAGATGTGGAGCATTCTAGTCAATGACAGGATATGCCAGATGAACCATCTTCAGGGTGCTTATTATAAGCATCGACATCGTGTTGAACCACACGCTACTCTCTGTGACCCAAATGCCCACACGTGCGGACTACATGCAGTGAGGAGTTGAGAAGCTGGTGGTATTCATTTCTGACAGAAGACTTTTGAAGGCCATGTTAGTACAGTGGCCTCTCAGGGACAGCAGTTGATACTTGTTTGGAAACTTATGAATTAGGTCTCACAAGTTTTGTCAAAAAGGTCTAGTCACCATGATACTTCTGACCAGCTTTAACATAGCGTTCCTTTGTCAGGCGGGGCACATTCTGGACTGGGATGAAGGCAACATAATGCTTTACCAGGGTGTGCATGGCTGTGGCTCAGAGCAGAGTGGGGGCCATTGAGCATATGTAAAAGTGGAAATTCTCCAGCTACAGAGAGGCGATATCTCCAGGCATCAGTCTCAAGGAGGAACACAACATTCCAAGGTGCAGATAATGAAACTGCCTGCTAGGTCCTGTCTGATCTGAGACTCCCCCGAATACATTTATCTTTGTGCAAGACTTTAACTGCTAACTTCTGCTTTCTGTAATCTGCTTGCTTGCTTATTCGAGGATGTAGTTGGAGGCTTTATAAGCTGCCTCCTCTGAAGGTTGGGGGCTGATTTCCTCTATCCCTGCATGGTAGAGTCAGTCGCTGGTTGGCTGATAAAGGCTCTTAATTCTCTCTGATTTGGCTCTGTGGGTCACTGTTCTCACCTGCACCACAACACACAGTGCTGTCTATGAGGAAAACATATTCATTTCTGAAATGCAGGTGCAGGGTATCTTGAGCTCCCCTAAACAGGTCTTTAGTAGACACCTGGACAGGGCCTCCACCTAGTATCTCTTCTGTGAACAGAACCCATAAACAGTGAAGGAGATATGTCCCAGAGTGATTTGTAAAGCATGAACCAAGAGTCTGCACTGGGATAAGGATGCGATATTTCTCTCTCACAGCATACTGTCATTTAACAGGACATGTTCTGTGAAGCACTGATAAAATACTCTATGAGATCGTGTGGAGGATGTTTTGAACTCCATAGTTTTAAAGCAGATCCTGGCAAGGTGTCTTTCCATGAACTAAATAAATACACATGTTGCAAAGCACAGGGCGACATGCATTGGGGCAACTGGTTACCAGGCATCTTTGAGCACGGGAGCCTCAGGCTTCTCCGTGCACTTGCAACACTTGCCAGCCTGCAGAACAGAGTGAGCTGTGTTCAGCACTTCCTTTGGTGAATAGTAAAGGGACCCATGCTGGAAGGCAGGCAGCACTCCAGCTCTTCTGACACATTGAATGAACAGCATTCAGCATGAACAGAGGGCTTGCATTCTCTGATGGGTGGCGTGAAGATTTCTGCACAACTCGTATCACAACAGTGTGTGCAGACTCTGCTAGGCACTCCATAGTTTGTGAGTGGAATTCACACAGAGAGCCCCCATCACTGAAGGGAACCCAGGTACCTCCTGGAGTAGATGCAGCGACGTGTGGGCAGGACTTGCCAGTCATTCAGCCAGCTTCCTACTCGTGGTGAGTCAATTCAACATTTTCTTTCTTTTCGTGAGTTGATTTGAAACACACCCTGCACTACAGGTGGCGAAGTGGTCAAACACACTGTGTACACAGCCTGCTCGGCAGTGCACATTTCGTCAGGACAGTGTCCACTGTCTGACCTCCAGGTGGTGCATGTGACCCTAAGCTGGAGGCCTGACTAGGTCACACACTTGCGTCTCACAGTGCAGCTCCCCAGCATGGACGTAGCAGCAAGCCAGGAGGTGCTCATAGATGCCCTGAAGCTGGTAGGCTGTGCACATTGCTGCTCACATCACACAATATCTGAGCTGCGGTAACTGAAGAATGTGATTCTTGCTCCGGTGTGCTGGATGCTTGTGTCTCCTGATACATATCATCACAGTAGTCAACAGAAATCATCTCCTCCGTATGTTCTTGTGAAGGTTCCACTCTGAATGCTGCTCTGCTGAACTCTGGGTAGGGAGCTTCTGAGGTCACAGGAACTGATGACTACTGAGTTCAGACCCATCACTGCATGTCAAGGCACGATGAAGAATAGTGTTACTGACTTTGTAGTGTGCTGACTGGCAGCAGTGTGTAAAAACCACACTTGTTCCACAGAATTGATAAGTGGCTACACTTTGCCACAGGTTGCACACAAATAAGTATTTGTTTGATCACTTACAACAGATTTTTTAAATTTAGTTTTTTTAAACATTCAGCAATGCTTTTATTTCTCATTTATATCTTAAGAATATGTTTTCAGAGTATAAAATCCTGGATTGATCATTCTTTTCTTTCTATACTTGAAGAATGTTGGTTTCCATGATTTCTGATGAGAATCTACCATCATTTTATTTTTCCTTTATATATGGTCTTTTGTTTTTTAGCTTTTATAATGTGTTTTTTTGTCTTTAGTTTTCAGAAGTTTGATTATGATACATTGTAGTATGAATTTTTCTGGAGTTTTCCTGTTTGGTGATTTCTCAACATACTTAATCTTTAGGTTTATATGTTCTACCACAAATTTGAGAACTCCTCAACTATTATTTCACTGACTGCATTTTTTGATAGCTTCCCCTGTTTCTAATTTCTTTTTTTTTTGGGGGGGGGGACTCTGATAACATAAATATTCAATCTGTCGTTACAATCCTGTAGGTCCTTGAGTTTAGATTTATTTGTTTTAAGTTGATTTTTTTCTCTTTCTTGGGTGGGATAATCTCTATTTTTCTATCTTCATGTTCACTTATTCTTTTCCTTAACCTCTTCATTCTACTATTTAGCCCTTCCTAATTATTTTGTTGATATTATTTTTTTATCTCAACTGTATTTGTAACTTCCAATTAAATTAATTTTATGATAGTATTTTTTTTAATCTTTGTCAAAAAAATAAAACATCTGTGTTTTCTCAGTGCCAATATCTGTTGATTTTACTTCTGAAGTTGTGATTTTCCTGTTTTTTTTTTTTTTATAACAAAAAGTTTTCAAATGCATCCTGGGTATTTTGGATATTATGCTTTGAGACTTTGGACTTATTTAAATCTCACTTTTTTAGATCTCTCCTGACAGCACAGGGGCGGAGGAGAAGGGTATTACATTGCCACTACCTTTGTCCTCCTTTAACACCTTAGGTAAGAGCATCTCACTGTTACTCCTAGATTGATTCCCCATATACCACCACATAATTATTCACTGGAAATGGAATGTATGCATCTTAATGGTGGACCAACAGGGTATTTCTTATTTCTTTCTCTGTCTAATTTCTTTTGCCATGATATCAAAGTTATATTAGTCGAATTATGTGAGCTGGGACATGATGTCTCCTCTTCTATTTTCTTTAATAAATTTATTTACTTAAATTAGTTTTAATTATACAGTACATTGGTTAGACATTATAATGTTCATAAATGATCCCCTCAATTGCTCCTTCTCTCTCCTTTTCCTCAACTTAACCATCATATTAATGCTAATTGCATTCCCTCTACCATGCTCCCCATGACCAACTGTCAACTACTAATTTGTACTGCTTTAACCCTTCATCCCATTCTCCCAGACTCCCAACCCCCTCCATCTGTCACCAAATTGTCCACTATATTTGTGAATCTGTTTTTGATTACTTTGTTTTTTTTTTGTTCCTCAGATACCACATATAAGTGAAATCATATGGTATCTATCTATCTCTATCTGACTTATTTCACTCAGCATAATAACCTCTAGGTCCATCCATATTGTTGTAAATGGTAAGAATTCATTTTTTTAATGGCTGAGTAATATGAATCATAATTTCTTTATTCAATTATATATATGAATCATAATTTCTTTATTTAATCCTCTGTTGATGGGCATTTGAGTTGCTTCTATATCGTGACTATTGGAAATTGTGCTGCTAGGAATATTGGAGTACATAGATCTTTACGAATTATTGTTTTGGTTTTCTTTGGACAAATACCTAGAAGTGCAATTGCTGGATCAAAAGGTATATCCATTTTTAATTTTTTGAGGAAACTCTATACTGTTTTCCACAGCGGCTGAACTAATTTACAATCCCACAAACAATGTATGAGGATTCCCTTTTCTCCGCATCCTCACCAACACTTACTGTTTTTGATTTATTGATGATAGCCATCCTGACAGGTGTGAGGTGATATCTCATTGTGGTTTTAATTTGCATTTCTCTGATGATGAGCAACCTTGAGCATCTTTTCATATTCCTGTTAGCCATATATAGTTCCTCTGTTCGGGTCTTCTGCTCATTTTTTAATTGGATTGTTTGGGGTTTTGTTGTTGTTGTTGTTGTTGTTGTTGTTGAGTTGTATAAGTTTCTTATAAATTTTAGATATTAACTCCTTTTCAGATGTATCATTAATGAATATCTTCTTCCAATCAGTTGTCTTTTTGTTTTGTTGATTTAGTTTTCTTTGCTGTACAGAAACTTTTTAGTTTGATGTAGTCTCATTTGTTTATATGTTCATTTCCCTTGTCTGAGGAGATATAGCTGAAAAAAAATTTCTGTTAGTAATATCAGAGAATTTACTGCCTGTGTTTTCTTCTAAAAGTTTTATGGTTTCAGGTCTTACATTTAAATCTTTAATCCATATTGAGTCTAGTCTTGTATATGGTGTAAGAAGATGGTCCAGCATTTTTTTTTTGCATGTATCCGTCTACCCAATATTCCCAACACCATTTATTGAAGAGATTATCTTTACCCCATTGTATATTTGCACTCCTTTGTCATATATTAAGTGAGCATATAGGCGTGAATTTATTTCTGGGCTCTTGATTCTGTTCCATTGATCAATGTATCTGTTTTTATGCCAGTACCATGTTGTTTTGATTACTGTAATCTTATAGTATAGTTTTATATTAGGTAGTGTGATACCTCCAACATTGTTCTTTTTTCTTAAGATTACCATGCCATTTTTATGTCTCCATATAAATTTTAGAATTGTTAGTTCTAGCTCTCTGAAAAATGACATTGGTATTTTGATAGGGACTGCATTGAATCTACAGATTTCTCTGGGTAGTATGGCCATTTTGACAATGTTGATTCTTCCTACCTATTAACAGGGTATATGCTTCCATTTATTTGTATCTTTTCAATTTGTTTTTTTCAATGACTTATAATTTTCTGAAAACAGGTCTTCTACCTTCTTGATTAATTTGATTGCCAAGTATTTTATAGTTTTCAATACAATTGGAAATGGGATTGTTTTCTTAATTTCTCTTTCTGAAAGTTCATCATTGGTATATTAAAATGCCACTGAATTTTGAATATTTATTTTGTAGCCTTCCTCTTTATGAAATTCATTGAT
This sequence comes from Macroglossus sobrinus, assembly GCA_004027375.1. NCBI lineage: Eukaryota > Metazoa > Chordata > Mammalia > Chiroptera > Pteropodidae > Macroglossus > Macroglossus sobrinus. The sequence continues at coordinate 94,270 of PVKZ01004019.1, forward strand.
CAGTTCTAACAGCTTTTTGGTGGATTTTTTAGGATTCTCTAGATATAGAATCACGTCATTGGCAAATAACGAGAGTTTTACTTCTTCCTTTCCAATTTGAATGCCTTTTATTTCTCTTTCTTATCTTATTGCTGTGGCTAAGATTTCCAATACAATGTTGAAGAGGAGTGGTGAAAGTGGGCATTCTTGTCTTGTTCTTGATCTTAAGGAAAATGCTTTTAGTCTTTCCCATTGAATATAATGTTAGCTGTAGGTTTGTCATATATGGCCTTTATTATATTTGGGTATGTTTCTTCTATTCTTACTTTTCTGAGAGTTTTTCTCATAAATGGATGCTGTATTTTGTCAAATGATTTTTCTACATCTATTGATATGATCATATGGTTTTTATCTTTCAATTTGTTAATGTAGTGTATCACATTAGTTGATTTGCTGATATTGAACCAACCTTGGATCCCAGGAATAAATCCTACTTGATCATGGTGTATGATATTTTTAATGTATTGCTTAATTCGGTTTGCTAATATTTTGTTGAAGATTTTTGCATCAACATTCATAAGAGATATTGGCCTATAGTTTTCTTTTTTTGTAATGTCTTTGCCTGGTTTTGGAATCAAGGTAATGGAAACCTCATAAAAGGAGTTAGGGAGCCTTCCCTCTTCTTGAATTTCTTGAAATAGTTTGAGAAGAATAGATAATTCTTCTTTGAATGTTTGGTAAAATTTGCCTATAAAGCCATCTGGTCCAGAACTTTTGTTTGGAGGAGGTTTTTGATTACTGATTCTATTTCATTGCTGGTAAACAGTTCAGATTTTCTGTTTCTTTCTGTTTCTAGGAATATGTCCATTTCTTCTATATTGTCCAATTTGTTGCTTGTAGTATTTTCTTATGATCCATTTTATTTCTATGCAGTCCATGGTTAATTCTCTTCTATCATTTCTGATTATATTTATTGGAGTCCTCTCTCTTTATTTTCTTGATGAATCTGGCTAAGGGTCTGTCAATTTTGTTTATCCTTTCAAAGAATCAGCTCTTGGTATCATTAATCTTTTGTTTTTCTGGGCTCTATTTCATTTATTTTTGCTCTAATTTTTAATATTTTCTTCTTTCCATTCATTTTGGGCTTAATTTGCTGTTCTTTTTCTAGTTCTTTTAATTGTAAGGTTAGATTGTTTATTTGAAATTTTTCTTGTTTCCTGAGGTAGGCCTGTATTGTCTATGAATTTTCCTATTAGGACTGTGTTCCATAGATTTTGAGTTGTTGTGTTTTCATTTTCATTTGTTTCTAGGTATCTTTTGATTTCTTCCTTGATCTCATTAATAACTTATTCATTCTTTTGTTCTGATTGGGTGTATTCAGCTACTTTGTCTTCCAGTTTGCTGATTCGATCTTCTGCTTCATCCAATCTACTATTAAATCTTCTAGTGTATTCTTTATTTCAGTTACTATATTTGTCATTTCTGTCTTTTTTTATAGTTTCTGTCCTTTTTAATGCTTACTATCTCTCTGTTGAGGTTCTCATTGTACTCATCCATTCTCCCCATAAGTTCATTGAGCATCCTTATAACCATTATTCTGAACTCTGTCTCTGGTAGGTTGTTTGCCTCCATTTCATTTAGCTTATTTTCTGGAGTTTCTCTTGTTGTTTCATTTGTGTTATGTTTCTTTGTTTTCTCATTTTATTAGCCTCTCTATGTTCACTTCTAGGTGTCTAGGAATATTTGTTTTATCTCACAGCCTTGGCCATATGGCCTAATAAGGAAGATGTTCTGTGTGGCCCAGTGGCACACTCTCCCTAATCCCTTGTGTTAGGAGCTCTGGATGTGACCTTTGTGTGGATTGTGTGTGATTTTATGTTGTCACCAAGCCTTTATTGTTGTTAATAGATCTTTTGGTGGGATTAACGTTCATTCAGGCTGACTAATTGTGGGAATTGGCTGCACCCTCAGTATAAGAGTTTTTGTGTGGGGCCTGACTCCACTGAGTGGGATTTGCCCTAGTAAGCTTGTGTACTTGCTGCAACCATTCTTTGTGAGTATCAATACTGGAGCTAGTCAGGAGTTGCTCCGTTGTAGTCTGGTGCCCACCTCCAGATGCACTGATTTTGTGGCCCCTTGAGAGGAGCTTTCCAGTAGGCCAAGTTTGGCTACTGCTTTTGAATGTTCAAGGCTACCCAGTGAGAACTACAAAGTGATCTGCTGATGGTTGTTGTCTATGCTGGATCTATAGGTAAGTGGAAGGAACAATGCTGTAGGCAGCTAATGGTTATCCCCATCTCTGACCTATGGCAGTTTAGCAGAGGGACCAGTGCTCCTCAAGGCCTGATACTGCCTATCAGATGCCTGTAAGTCTCTGAAACTGGATGAGCCTCTGGGTGATATGCATGTTGCGTGTCTCAGGTATCCTGGGAGTCTCCTGGGTCTAGTGAGTAAATTTCCCCTGCCACTGAAGTATCAGTTTACATGCCCATGTTATCTCTGTGGCTCACTGTACAAGTTTACACGCATAGCAAGGTCAACTGCTGCCCACCTTGGGACTAAATAAATGCACTACCCTAGAGCAGGGACAGCTGCCTGTCACTGTGCAGCAGGCACTTTGTGTACTGGATGGGACAGGAGCTCAGGGATTCAAGTGCCATCAGGTCAATACAGACCCCTGCAATCCTTTTAAGAGATATTGTAGCTCATATAAGCAGCAGTGTTCTATTCACAACTGTTCTTTGAAATGCACTCACTGTGCTAGCCAAGGCCTGTTGCTTGTGTTAACTGCTCAACCCCAGAGCCAAGCAGGGCACAAGAAGCTGCTTGTCAATGGGCTGCAGGCACATTGTGGCTTGGATGAAGTGAGATCCCAGAGACACAAGGTTCGTTTGTACAATATAGCCTCAGTTTTGCTGCAACTTCTGTGCCTGGGTATTTCCACTGTAGAAACAGATCACAGTGAGACCAGCTGCTCTCAGGTTAGTCCAACAGACCCCTGTGCTCCCTGGACACAATACTGCAACTCTTGCAGGCAGCACAGGTCTACCTGCCTTTGATTTCCATGCTGTGCCCACCCTGTGCCAGCCAAAGTTTGTTGCCTGTGTGGATTAGGTGATCAGGAGAAGAGGACAGTGGCAGTTCACTGTCATTGGGCCCCCTGGGACAATTTGCGGGTATAGTGGGGTGGGATTTTAAGAAATAGTCGCAGTCAGATCAATATAGCTCTCAGTCTTGCTGAAAATTTGGTAACTGTTGTGAGTTCCTGCAGAAGACCAAGATCACAGCAAGACCTGCTGCTATCTGGGACTGGCATCCAGCAACAACTGCCCTGGGCAATCTACAGATTGGGCAGGGCAGGCTGATCCCCTCAGACCAGCACTTCCTAATGATTCTGTGGGAGGAGTCTGCACAATCAAGCTGGCATGGTCTGTAGGTTACTCTGTAGGGGAGCTGGACTAAGGCACAATCCTGGCTGCCCTTCCAGCCCTCATTCTTATGCCAGGTAATGCAGACTTTTTCAAAATGAAACCTGCAGGAGCCTCTGACTGGGCCAGTGTCCTGGATGAGTGTCTGCAAGTCTAAAAGCCTTTGTGCGGGTTCTTCTATGGGATGTCTGGGGGCTCAGTCGCCTTATGTTTCACCTGGACAGCCAGAATTCCCTTTAGTTTCTACAGCCAGAATTATTGAGATCTTCTCTTCCCTGGACTAGGACTCTGTGCTGGAGAGCTTCCAGATGAGTCCAGGACACCTCTCTCCCTCAGGAGAGCCTCTGCAGCCTTGCTCTCCCTCCCAGTGAATCTCCACCACCTGCAGGTGTGGGTCCAGCCCAATTTGAGACTTTGTTCATCCTATTAAATTTGATGTGACTCCTTTATATTATCAGATGTAGGTGTTCTGATCAGCTGGACTTCAGGTGATTCTCCACATTGATTATTTTATAATTTAGTTGTAATTTCAATGCGGTCCTGGGAGGAGACGAAACCTGCTTTTACCTAATCTGCAATCTTCCCCTCCTCTTCCTCTTCTATTTTTTTAATAGTTTGTGTAACAATAATAATATTGTTTTTTCCTTAAATATTTGCTTTTGCAAAAATCAATTACTGAAATCTACTGGATCTTTATTTTTTCTTTCTACAACATTTTTTATTAGTTACATGTTTATTATTATTAATATTTTTATTGATGCTTTCCATTGTGAATTCTTCCTTTACCTTTTTTTTCTGGTCAACTATATAATGTAATTTTTGAAAATTAAATTTACTGTCATAAGTAAATGAATAAATGAATAAACTATCATAATAGTCAGTAACAAAGTTTATTTCTATCTACACAAATAAGTAATTATTTTAAATAAAATTTTTGATAACATCAAAATACATTTCTAAAAACATAAAAATAAATATAAAAAAATGTATGCAAGATGCTTCACAAAACATTGTTTAGCAGTGTGAAAAATAAATTAATGTGTAGGTGCATAACATTTTTGTTGACTAAAAGATATGTTTTAACATTAATATTCCCTTTCAATTACTATGTAGATTAATGTAAACATTTAAGGTATAATGCTTTGAAATAAATAAGATGTTGTTTTCACATTTTTAAAGTACACAGGAGTTTGGGAATGGCTCCATTGTGTAGTGATTAGCATGTCTGCTTTACACTGATTTACACCTGGGTTCGCAGGCCAGGTGGAACCAAGGACTATACCCTGGGTGCGCCAGGCTGGGGTGCTCCAAGCCCTGGGGACACACCACAAGTGTGTGGCCCTGCCTTCAGAGATCCAGTTCTTAAGGGGAGATGGCAACATCCTTAGGTCAGGGATGGAAGTTGGGGTGGGGTGAATTAAAGAGGAGAAAAAAAGTACACAGGAGTTTATTAGGATGCATACACATGCACACAAACTCACTGATCATAAAATGAGAAATGATAAATTGAACTTTATAAACTGTAAAATGTCTGCTCAGTAAAATACACAATTGAGAAAACAAACAGGCTATCCACAGAGCAAGAGAAAATATTTACAAAACATATTTTTGATGAAGTACTTTGGTACAGAATATATACACATATTTTATAACTTGATAAAATAAATACAATGAAAAAATGGCAAAAGACTTGAAGACATTTCTCATGAAAGGAGATATGAAAATTATTGATTAGTATCCAGGATAAACAACTTCACTTTTTAAAGATAATCATTTTTTAGAGAAGTTGAGAATTTTAAAATGCTATAGATCTACACAGTTGTAGGAGGGTTAAAGTTTAAACTATCGACAACATTAAATATATTGAGAATGGGAGGAATATGAACTCTTCTACTTTGTGGAAGAGAGGCTAAATGTGCAACCGTCATTTAGCAGTTTCACCTGCAATCTCAACCAAGACTACATTGTTAGAATTTATTCATGTGAAGTAAAAACATATTTAGAGAATATTTGTGTGATGTATATAGAGCTGATATTTATATTAGTAGAAACTGTAAACTCAACTGTGTTTTATCAGAAGAGATAAATATTGTGAATCAGTGATACAATGGAATACTATTCTGTAATAGAAATTATAACCTATAGAATCATGCAACAACATAAACATATTTTCAAACATTATATTTAGCAAAAAAGGCCAGACAAAAGAATTACAACCTGTATAATTATACTCCATATGTACATATAAGTTATATATACACACACAAAATATATATATTTCAAAATGAACTAAAACAAGTTCCATGTAATTATGATGATTAAATAAAAAATATTTGTGTGTGGGAATGGGGGGATTATCTGAAAAGGGGGGCTTTTTTGAGGTGAAATATATTTACTATTTTACTAAATTGTTGGTTACTGAGTATAAACATTTTTAAGTTAGTAAAACATACATTTAATATTTGTGTTTTTTGCTGTGTAAAACTTTATATAAAAAACAACATTACTAAGAGTTTACTTGTTTTATTGATCCAATATAATCCAAACAAAGACTCTCTTTTCCAAATATTATACAATGTGAAATATAATTATGCAAATTATATGAAAAATATCTGGTGGAAATTGTATGCCTGAAAAATTTTTATTACTATTTATACTTTTAATACACTTTATGTATGTTTAAACTTTGACATATACTGACTTATGTAAAGAGAAATATACATCGATAAAAAAAAGAGGTGAACAGTGTTTCTAATCTTGTTTTGCCCAATTCAGTCTGCAGAATATTGAAGAGACAGTGATATGCCACTCAGTTGAATATTTCTATATATTAAAAAATCTGGCATCAAAAAGGAGAATTTATTTTTTTATTTTTTTAAGTTTTTAATTTTTTTATTATGGTAACATTGATTTAAAAGACCCAATGTTTCAAGTGTACAGCTGTAGAGCATATATATATTGCATCATGTGTTCACCGCCCATAGTTAGATTTCTTTTTGTCACCACATATTTGACCCCTTTTACCCATATCTACCTTACCTCACCCCTCCACCTTCTGCTAACCAATAGTCTATTGTCCACGTCAATGAGTCTCTCTTTGTTCTGTTTGTTTGTTGCTTTTAGGTTTAAAACTCACATATAAGTGATATCATGTAGTTTTCAAGTTTTTTTGTATGGCTTATTTTGCTTAGCATGATTATCTCAAGGTCCATCCATCTTATTGCAAATGGCAGTATTTGATCTCTTCTTATGGCTGAGTAATATTCTAATATATATATATATATATATATATATATATATATATATATATAATTGGATAAATTGGATATATATATTCTAATATATATGTAGATAGATAATTGGATAAAGAGGATGTTTTATATATATATATATATAAATAAAACATCCTTTATATATATATATATATATATATATATATATATACATATATATATATATATATATATATATATATAAAACATCCTCTTTATCCAATCATCTATTGTAGGACACTTTGGTTGTTTCCACATCCTGATCACCATGAATAATACTGCTGTGAATATCGGGGTGCATATATCTTTGGGGATATATGTTTTCAAGTCTTTGGGGTAGAAGATTTGCTGGATCATATGGTAACCAATTCTTAGTTTTCTGAGAAACCTCCATACTGTTTTCTATAGTGGTTGTACCAATTTTAAGTCCCACCAGCAGTGTATGTGGATTCTTATTTCTCCATGAAAAGGAAGAGT